>JAKLLW010000207.1:0-46651 GCA_022814695.1 Neocatenulostroma microsporum
GAGGCGAGGTAGTAGCCAGTAAGCGCGCAAGCGATGTTGACCAAGTTCCAGAGCCAGTTCACCATGACGGACTTCGAGTTAGGGTTGAGCGCGGCGATAAAATCGCCCTGGAAGAGCTTGTTGCCGTAGAAGAAGACATCGTTCGCGTACCACGCTCCAGCGGTGGCGAAGACGCGCATACCGAAATGCTTGAAGGTCATGCTGAGCGATTTGACGTCGTACCCAGTGACAGACTGCTTCTTCTTCGCAAGCTGAAGCTGCTTCGAGGCGGATCGCATCTTGTAGGTACGGTAGTAGACCAGCCAAAGAGTGCCGACAGCCGGGATGGCGAAAGACACACGGTAGGTCCACTGCACCACGACTCTGTCGTAAGGTGGATTGCCACTACCGGAGTGGAAGATGAGAAGCAGCAGGATGAGGATGACTTGGTTGAAGAACTGGCCCCAGCCCTGCATCAAGAATGCGGAAGTGACCTTGCGACCACGGTGCAGGCGGTCCTCGCGAGTCGAGATCTTGCCGGAGCCCACAGCGTTCTCCATACCAGAGGTGGCAGTCATCGGGTACTCGCCGCCAACACCAATGCCGTAGAAGAACAGGGACCAGACGTAGCAGATGACCCAGCCGTTGAGCGTCACACCCCATGCGGCAGTGAGCATGAGAAGACCGAGGAACATGATAAGAGCGTCCTGAATAAGACCCCAGCGGCGTCCGAGCCAGTCACCAATGACACCGACGAGAATCTGTCCGACAATGATACCGCAGATCTCGAGGTAGTCGACAGCTTGTGTCCAGGTCTTGTTGCAGACGGTGTACTTGCTCCAACAACCCGGGAAACCAGCGGCGAGAAGAGGCTTGACGTTGCCGATGGAGAAGAGTACATATCTGTCATAATGTTAGCGTGGTGCCTTCCAGAGATCTTGCTGTGTTACATACCCCTCGAGAAGGAGACCGGCTCCAGGAATGACCATGTTGCGGAAGTAGAAGCTGACGGGACTGAGTGGATCGGCCTTGATCATGCGGCCGATGGAAGTCAATTCCTTCTTGGCCTCTGCGTTGTCGACCTTGCTGACGAACTTGACTCGCTTGGCGATGCCCATATCGGCCCAGTACGTGCCGTTCTCGTCGTAGCTGTCGTCCGGCAGTAGTAGCGAGCGGAAGACGGAGCTCTCGTTCCCACTCATGTCGCCGATGTTGGCAGTGGCGACGTGTTCGCCTGTCATGTTCGGACCGTGAGGCACGGCCAAGCCGTAGTCGCGCATAGACGTGTCAGCCATGGTTGGCGACGTCTGGGTGTGGGTAAGCAGAAGTGCTGGTCGTTGACTGTAGTCTGTAGTCCTCTTGAGAAGCTCAAAGTGCGGCGTGAGCCTCGAGGTATATTAATGAGTTCGGCCGCCGGCGCAGCAACGAGGGTCTGAGCTATCTCAGGGTGCGCTAGCGAAAGAATCGTGGTAGCCGATCACTTTTGTGCCGTTTGCACGTTGCACGTTGACCCGGGGTACTTCTTGATTGGCTGGAACCCTTGGTGTTTCTCCCAGCCAGAGGCGGCCCAAGGATTTGGTCGGATCAGTCGGAACCGTTCACTACCCGTGGCTCACAACGTGGCTCCGACTGGGCAATGCTTGTCGTTTATTGCTTATTTTGAGGTGACTCCTTGAAGTCTTGGGCGGAGCGTGGAAGAGAAGAAGAAGTCGACGTAACGACGTAGCGGTCGAAGGGTTTGAGAACTTTCAATTTGAGTTGCGAATCGCCCTGCTGCCAAAGTTTGGCTAGGGAGTGCTAGAGTCAATCGTTCGCGGGGACCGAGTGTGAATATATACAACAAGCACTTTATGCACCTACTGCGACCAGAGACTAGGCTTGCACGTCAGCCGGCATCTAGAAAGCTTTGGCTGTATAGGCTCCACGCCTGTAAAATTTTCATAGAAACCCACCGCCTTCGAAGCATTCGCACGGCCTTGGCGGCCTACCACCGAAACCATGCTTCACGGACTAGCACAGGATTTGACGACGGCAACGTGGTCGTGCAACCTCTGCCGGAAATGCGTGTTCTGTTGGATCTACCGGGGAGCGCGCCAATAACCTGTCGAGTCTTCATCGCCGCTGCAACGACTTCCCGGCGAGGAAACTATCGCACTCTGGGTCGCAGTTTCCTTCAAGTGAGGTGGAAAGAGCGAATCAGATCGAAGTATGAGAACACGTTTTCTGCCAAGAGAACTGGCAAAAGATGCTCCTCGGTGGAGCGGCTTCATCCGCTGCTTTCGCCTGCATGGGATCCTCAACGGGCCTTTTGTGCATCAAGATCTCACATCAGCCGACTAAAGAAGCAGCCGACCGAGAAAGTGCTTCTCCGATACTCTCAAGTGTTGTGCGTAGGCTGAAGTCGACTACGGTAGCAGGAACAGTTCTATTCGCGCCGGTGAAGAGGTCGAGGATTGGAACGTATGATCTCCCTCTGATCTCATCTTGACATGACGTTGCGATCGGCCCGCCCCGTCGGCTGCGGCTGCGAGCCTTCGCGGCTACGAGCTGACATAACACGGGTATACTGTTCGACGCCTACAAATTACAATGGTCTTTCGCTCGCCATACACTTATGGACTTCTTGAATTGAAAAGCTCATCCATCCCCTTCGTACGGTCTACTCCTCGTTACAGCTACCCACCTCGACGTGCTCATGTACATCGCTCTCGATCGTTGTTTTGCGGCTACCGCGCGAGACAGTTGACAGAACGCTTTTATTCATACCAGCTTCGAGACCCGCACCCGGCCGCATGGCTTGTCTAGCCGCCCTCACCTCGTCTCAGATACTCGTGGCTTATGATATGTGGCAAGAGGTCTACGTACGTCGTCGCAAGTAGCTCCCAACGCTGCACTAGATCGCAACGCTGAGCTCTCGAGTGACATTCCGTACCACCATGGATGGCATGAGGCTGTTATATGCGATGTGGACCAGTTCATTCGGAGCAGATCCGGCCGCGTGAGACTATGGAGGTGTCTCCACCAGCACATGTTCGTCCGCCGGCGAGACTGCGGGTACTCCAGTCTCTAGCACTGGACAAACCCACTTCGAGCCTGGCCGAGTAATGTAGATTGAACAGAGGTTCTACATTGACTCGGAGCGTCCGTTGTAGCGAAGGAGGTGTCTTCCGTCCTTGCCAATCTCCATGGATTGAATGCCGAAAGATGTCTCTTCTTGCAGTCCTCAGCATCCCCTCAATGGACGAAGGTATACTGCAACTGCTCATGAGCATACAGTTGTAATTGAGAAAAAGGTCGGCCTACCTGGAGAAGAGACACCGTCAAAGGCCAAAGTCGACTACTTCCTCACCACCTTCGCTGCGGGAACGTGAAACGGCGGCCATGAATATCGTGCCGGTTCTCCGGCAGTGTTGCACAATATCGGAATGCGAGCGGCCTCTCTGGGTAGCGAAAAGACAACCGTTCTGGTCATGGATGAGGCCTGCGATTCGAAGACCGCCGTAGAAGATGACGTGGAGCTTCAACACGGACGTAGTGACGCTTCGCTTTCCAGTCGTCTACTATGAGGCCAGCGAGCAACCAGGAGCCAGACCCCTTCAAGTGGAAGGTTTGTCGACGTCAAATTCGGTATCTCGCAAGGATTGTCGCCTATGGCCAAGCTCGTCGATACAATAGCGGGCCGTACTCAAAGCAAGACAACAGACATGGGCAAGCTAGCTCTGATGTTAGCATATGCGTCTACTGGATGGAGATCGAGGGAGGGAATAGGGATGAACGTGAAGTTTGCTTTTGTTTCGCGTCTGTATTTGCAAGCTCGCTACTGTTACATTCTCTACTCTCGCGTGCAAACATTGACATTACTGCTAGAGCAACCCATGAAGCCCGAGCTACCACCCAGATGCAAGCTTCTCATCCCATCCCATTTTCGCAGAACTCCACTGAAGGTACAGACTGTTTGGCTTTTGTCATTATCGTAGGTCGATCTCGAGACACGCTTAAGCGAAGGCGGCGGCAATAAGACCGACAAGGCTCAAGCCAGTCCAGAGCTCGACGGCACCGGCACCACCAGTCTGCGTGGCAGGAGATGCAGTGGAGGAGCCAGACGCGGAGCCGGAGCCACCAGTAGCGGTCGCAGCACCAGCCTCAGAGGATCCAGATGCGCTCGCGGCACCACCAGACGTGATTGTGGCGGTCGACAAGGCGGTAGGAAGGCCCGAAGCGCCGGCGCCCGTGCTGTAGACAGCTGGGGCGGTGCCATTGCCGGCGGACACGATGGGGGTCGTAGCCACAGGCGCAACGCTTGTAGCGCTTGTGCCGTTGCCGCCGAGTGGAACTGGGGCGATGGCGCTCACGCTTGATGGGAGGGCGATGACCGAGGTGGAGGTAGAGAGGGCCGCGACGGAGGAGTAAGACGCTGGGCTCACTTCACTGGCAGAGCTGGCGACGGCGGAAGTAGCGGCGGCTGCGGTCGTGGACTCGGTGGGAGCTGGGACGATCGTGGGTGCTTGGATCTGGCCTGAAGGGACCTTGTTAGTACGAAAGACGAATCGCGGAGCCATGAGCGAACTTACCATCAGAGATCTGAGTGACGCCGGCAGCGGACGAGGAGTACGCCTGGGGCTGGGTGTCGCGGTCGAAGTTGGCGGCGTTGTCAGCGACGGCGATGGCGCTGCCAACAACAGCGAGGATGGCGAGTGCGGAGCGCATGTTGACTGTGTTGTTTTGGGTCGTTTGGTGTCTTGGTTTGGTTGTAGACGCGAAGGCTTCAATGGTTCTTCCGAAGTTCGAAGCGCGTGGGGAGATAGGGAAGAAGTCGATGAAGCAAGGTGAAAATCTCGTTGGGTAACGAGCGTGGGTGACGCAAGCGTGGTGACTGAGTGCTGGAATGTAAACGTGTGAGTGTTGGGTGACCCGTCGAATCGTGGGCGTTCAAGCGCTTTTATCGATGTTGGTAACCGTGCCCCCTGAAGTCACACTAGTGCGTTTTAAGACCCCGCCTTAGTGCAGGTACCAGCGTTACAGTTGGGCCGAAAACGTCTTACGCGAACTTACCCCAGACACCAACGAACTCTATACGACCATTAGATCACCCTGTAATCATGACATTGATGAGATTGAGGACTCTCAGTCTTGGACTGACGCTCTCATCATCCTCCTTCTTCCCTCGACATGGAGCAGCAAACAACATACATCTTCTTCGGTGGCGAACGTCCTTGAAATGGCTGATATGGCACAGCAGCACAAAACCTGTCACAGCAGCGCTAAACCCTGCCGCCCCACGGTCTTTTACAGCAGCGCAGACAACTCCGATTCGATACCGATCGGCCACCATGCGACCACGTCGCACCCACACGCGTCCAGACCCAAGCCTATAGCTGCAGGGCGAGAATTGTGGTAGGACAGGGAAGCCGCGACAACGTCAACAATGGAAGACTGACGCCTGTCGTGCGATCATAACAATTGAACATCGAAAGTGGACACAGATGCTGAGACCAGACCGTCAAGGGAGCATTATTGGCACATTGAGGCTCGTCTGCTGCCCAAAAAGATTCTGCGGTCCTGTCCATGCACGACGAGGCTGACCCGGACCCCATGGGACCAAGGCACTGTTCCAGAGGCAGACGTGAGCGAGACTGCTGACCGTTGTGCAATATGGCACCTATAACGGCGGATGAGATGCGTGATGGCCGATCTAGAGTCCAAGTTCTCCACTCTTGGCAAGGCGCCAGAGGCGGCGAGAGGCCTATACAGAAACCTGTTTCGATGCGATGCTGTTGAGACAGCAGGACTGCACACCCTCCAAAGGCTCCAAATAACTGAGCCCGGTAGGCCTAACAAGTAAGCTGTTTTAACATCGGAGAGGTTACACCGGCCACAGTCATATCACCCAACTTTGTCACAGCGCCGCAGATGGAGCTCAGGTGTAGTACGACTCGCCTCGTGCTGCTCTCTGCAGCATACGATCGAGTCTATCCTTTGCGCTTCGCCAATCATCACGTTGATATCACCCTTTCGTAGTCTACTTCTTACTTGACCTGCATCTCTCCGTGACTGCCTTCTCGTTTCCTGACGTTCTTTTCCTTCAAATAATTGCTGTGGGTTGTTGAAAAGATCATTGCTGTGTCCATCGTTCTTCTTCTCTGGTTATGGACGTTGATTGGGTGTAAGGTGATGAAGCGTACGGTACTGCCTAGCCTTATGTATAGCGAAGTGCTGCTGCATGATCTTCATTTGGCGGTCGCGCTGTTGCGTTCTGTGCACCGTCCACTGCACACGACCGAGACTCGGCTGCTGCATGTCGAGGGGCTGTTAGGAATACAGTCGTGTCCTTGACCGCTAGATGGAAGCACAGGTGCGGGTGGCCCAAACGGAGGAACTGCACTATCCGGAGGACCAAGGGATGAAGGAGCATATATTCATGGCCAGGTGGTGGAGGGTACGTGGGGTGGGACGGGCGTTGGTGGCGAAGTGCACCTCACTGTACTGGTAGTGGAGGGTGGCGATAGGCCATATGGCGAGGGCGGACACCCACGAGAAGCCTCTTACACAGATCCTTGCCATGGATACGGCGAGTTCTACCCACTAAGGATGACGAAGAAGCTTGAGCATTAACGCTGGCATAGGGTACTAGGAACATTTGAACACTTGGACATTCACAAGTCTTCGCAATCCGGCTGCCTATGGGTAGGGCGTAGCTTTGAAATCTCTTTGATTGTGTGCCGAGCCAGCAGACTACCCAGTCGGTGCCCAGAAGTGAGCAGTATTTGCGAGACAGCAACCTCGTCCACCTCAAAGCTGTGTGAGATAACTGTAGGGGCCGCTCGTATATTACGAGATTCTTCGCGATTGTGGGGCCCGGTGAGACGATAACGTTCCACTGTTATCCAGCGTTGGCAGCTACGTACTGTACTACATGCCACTTGTACCCAGGCGTATAGCTCAGGCTCGTATCTGTACGCAAGTAGGCAGTTATCAGAAATGCCAGCCTTTGCATCTCCGCACCGCTACGTAGCTCGTGTGTTACCATCTCGTACGCCCATCCTTCCGCTCCCACTCCGTCAGCGCGGAGAACTGCGACAGATGCCCCGTTGGCAGTGACAGCCACCGCACAAGGCATGTCCATCGCGCGGATCTTACCAATTGGCCTGGTTATTAGACGCCGCCTTGCCATCAGCCCACTTCGCCATAGGATCCGCTGACTGAGGAGACGGGAAACCTGGATTGGCAAGAGGGTTGGCACCGGCCACACCGCCAGCATCAACACCGTCCTTCTGCGGAGAAAACTCATGCAGTCTTCCACCACCTCCCAACCCACCGCGACCTCCACGATCCCGACCGCGCATACTAACATACCCACTAGCGTACCCTCCACGACCCGGTGTAGGCCCTCCACGCTCTGGAGTGAGACGTGGGCCAGTGTGTTCGAACTTTGGCATGGCAGGGAAGCCAGCACCAATATCAAACTTTGGGAAGGGAGAAAAGCCAGCACCAAGAGGAGGTACAGCATTGCCGTCCACGACGTTACCACCATCCGCGAAGCCGCCAGCACCATTGAAAGGATGCTCCTCTGCTTCCGACGGCTCGTTGGGCTGCCACATCGCACCACCCTCCTGGAATTCGGAGCACATTTTCGGGTTTTCCGGGTCAAAGTCACCAACGTCCAACCCAGGTTTGGTTGGCTCCGGTACCGGCACTTTCGGCATAGGCAGGTTCGCGAAGTCGAAAACGCCCGCCTTGGCCGCCTCAACCGCCTTAGCCATAGCATCCCAATCATTCGCAACCGGTGGGCTGACGAATGGACTGGCTTTGCCGTTCTGCTGCTGCGCTTGGTTCGCCGAATGACCAGGAGTTGTCCAAAGCCCGCCGGACTTCGGTTTTGCCGCCTCAGCTGGAGCATCCCAAGCATTTGGAGCTGGTGCGCTGACAAAGGGACTGGCTTTGCCGTTCTGCTGTTTGTCTTGGTTCGCGGAGTGACCAGGAGTCGTCCACAGCCCGCCGGACTTGGGGCGCTCGTTGCCAGACCGTGAGCCGTGGCGGGATTGCTGCATGGCTGACCTTGGTGCGGGAGTCGGTGTCTTCACGGCCTGGTTCCAAGATTGCTGCGTTGCTGACCGAGGTGCAGGAGTTGGAGTGTTCACAGCCTGGTTACGAGATTGCTGACGATCGCGGTCGTGAATTGCGGTCTCGGCACTGTTCCAGCCCCCATCAGCACCCTGTTGATCGTTGCCGCCATCCCAAGCTCCTACTCCTCCTCCGTTGTCTGCTGGCGTGGCATCCCATTCTCCACCGTTGGCAGGCGCGTCATTGTTATCATTCCCGGCATCTGCTGCCCAATCGCCGCCCTTGTTAGAATTAGACCTCTTACCGTAGCTTGCTTGGCTACGTCCACCACTGGCGCTGGGAGCACGATTACTTGACGCACCCCATGCCTTCTCTGATGCAGGCTTGTTGTCGGCAGCAGGACTACCACCCCAGTCCGAAGCAGGCTTCGGCGGAGCAAACCTCGGCGTGACAGGCTGACCACCCTTCTGCGGCGTGCGCGCCTTCATCAACTCCTCAACAAGCTTATGCCTCGGCATACTCAACAACTTATCCTTCTCCGCTTGCTGCACCACCGGCTCGAGATCAGCCGAGATGTTGCGCTTGGTGATCTTCCCCAGCTTCTCCCTGCTGCGGTACTTGAAGCTGAAGACAGCATACGGAGACTCCATGCTGTCTATGTACTCGGGGCGGTGGCAGCGGTGCGAGTAATCTGCGCCTTTGCCAGGCTGCACGCCATGGCTGGCTCCGTTGACTTTGCTGGCAGGCACAGCGGGCAGTGGAGTGGTAGGGTAGTTGTACGCATCACGCGCTTGCTCGCGCTTCTTCTTGGTGTTCGGATCGGAGGATTCGTGCGGTGTCGAGGGACGACGCCAGTCCGCCCAGTAGGGCTTGTTGGGTTGCGGGGCGTCTGTCACGATGGTAGAGCCACCAGAACGAGAGCCTCTGATGCTGGCAGCAGGCTTCTGATCTTGGTTTGACCAGCCGGAGTCGTTTTTGGCCGATGGGGTCTTCTGCTGACTGCTGTTGTTCCAGTCGTTGCCGTCGCCAGCCGGTTGAGCATTGTTGCCGCTTCCGGTGTTCCAGGTATCGTTCTGGTTCGCATCACCACCTCTGTTGGACGACGAACTCTGATGGTTCCCCTGATCATTGCCCCAATTATCACCTCCACCACCGCCGCCTCCTCCACCTCGATCACTCTGGCCACTCGCTCCCCACTGATCTCCTCCTGTCTGACTGCCACCACCTCCTCCACCTCGATTACTCTGGCCACTCGCTCCCCATTGATCTCCCCCTGTCTGACCGCCACCGACAGAACCCTGAGACCTGTGTGACCTCTGACCCGCACTCTGCTGCTGATTGCCGCCTGTGCTTGCCCATTGGTCATCTTGCTGCTGATTGCCGTTCGTATTCCCCCAATCCGTATGCTGCTGGTTACTGCCATTCTGATCACCGCCCCAGTTCTGGACACTCGGCGTCTTCCTGCTCTTGTTGTCGTTGCCTTGCGTCCATCCGTCAGCCTGTTGAGCACCGCCCCAGCCGCCCTTACTGGCTGCCTTCTTGCTTGCACTCCGCTGATTTCCACCATCCCACGCATTCTGCTGCTGCGGCGAGTTGCCCCAAGCTTGAGCAGCTCCCCAACTGTTCGCTCCATCGACACCCTGCTGCCACTGATCTGTCTTCCTCGGTGCCTGGCTCGGTGTCTTCTTCTCCGGCACCTGCCACCCCCCATTGATCGACGGCGGCCTCCCAGCAGTAACCCCATCACCGACATACTTCCAGTCATCCTCCGCAACCCTCCCACCACTCTGCTGCCCAGCCAAGTTCATCTGGTTCAACCTCGCCTGCTCCGCAATCCGATCCACCTCATTTTTCTCCTTCTGCTCCCGGGCATACACTTTAAGACCCATTTCCAGTCGACTTCGATACGCTTGTAGTTCAAGATCGATATCCTTGATACGGTCCAACTCTGCAACACACGCCTTGTAGAACGGAGTAGCGCCGTCTTTCTTGAGAGAATCTTGTTGCCGCTCCTTCACGTCCCAAAACTTATCGGCGTTCTGCTGGATCTTCTTGTTGACTACACGGATCAACTCCTTCACTTCTGCTGGCGGCAGAGCTCCGGGGGCGAAGTCGGCAAACTTATCGATGTCGGCTTCCCGTTGCTTTTCCTTGGCTTGTTGTCGAGCCTGTTCTTCAGCTATCTTTTGTCTCTGCAGCTCTAACTTTTGAACCTGCAGATTTAGCTCCTGCTGCGCGGCCGCTTGCTTAGCCTTTTCCTGAGCCAATTCTTTTTCACACTGTTCTGCAAATCGCTTGGTCTCTGCGACCACAGCCAGCATTTGCTGTACTTGTGTTGGATCCTGGGCTTTGAAGCCGGCGAAGTTGAACGCAAGCGGATCTGCCTTCCCTTGCCCAAAACCAGCGCCTCCAAAGTTGTGCTGCGGCTCGTTTCCTTGATTCTGCTGGTACCCCTGATCCTGCCCGACATTGTCGCATCCGCGCCGTGGAGTATAACCACCTCGCCCGCGTCCTGGGGTGTAGCCACCCCTCCCACGTCCTGAGTAATAAGCAGAATCTCCGCGTACCGCCCTAACGCCGTCCTCAATTCCAGGAGTATACGGGGTGAAGCCATCGCCACCAAGATCCGGCGACTCCGTAACCGCTTCACCTTGGTCACGCAGCCTATCCCGCGCTTCCTTGCGCTCGTCGCCTTGCGCACCCAAGTACCTATCACCGGACATATCATTCTTGTTCCAGTGAGCACCTCCGCCACCGAAGCCGTCAAACTGCGCGTTCCCGTCGTCTGCTGCCTGCGTCTTATGCACATCTGAGCGATCGTCACGGTGCTCTCCCGGGTGCACGAACAGAGGAAGCTCGACCTCATCATCATCCTTCATGATGAAACAACCATCGCAGGAGTCCCAGGTCATGCCGGTGGGGGCGGTTGAGTGAGCGTAGCCGTTTGGGCCGATGGCTAGACGGTTGTCACCGATATCTACCAAGCCGTCTTCCCTAGGCTTGGATGCGTTCTCATCTTTCTTGTTATTGAGCATGTTCTCATCGACACTGTTGATCGTCTCGACCGTACCGTCTAGCCCGAAGTTGATGTCTGGCTCATCGTAGGTACCGTCGAAGAGGCCGCCGAACGGAAGTGCTTCACTTGCCGCCGGCGTAGCAGTCTTGGCCTTGGCTGGCGTAGCAGAGCGTGCTGATGCGGGTGATGCGCGGACGGACGGCTTGCGGCTGTGACTCTGGTTCGCACGCTCTGGCTTTGGTGGCGACGGGACGTACTCGCCTCCGTCCTTGCAGCGCAGAACCACGACCTCAATGGTGCCGACGTTCTGCATGAAGTTCGGGTTGAGGTTCGCAGCATTGTCGGCGTTCGCTGTATACTCATTAGCTTCGTCTCGTTTCAAGATCAGTAAATACGTCAACTCACATGTGTCAAGTTGCGCGAACGTCCACTCCCTCCCCACGAACGTGCCGCCGGCCGTCTTCTCCTCCTTCTGACGCAGGCAAAAGTCGACCTCGTAATCTTTCGGCTCCACGCTGTCACCGGGCATCTTCAAGCGAAGACGGTTGCGGTTGCAATTGTACTGCCCATCCATGAAGACAAACACGGCCAGTCCTGGAGCAATGTAGCCTTTACTCTCAAGGTGGATGCAGAAAGGGATCTTCGTCTCCGGGACCGCAATGAAGCTCTCAACTGCGCCATCGCTGTAGCGTGCGCCGTACTCCTTGAGCTTCGTCCGTGAGCTGCCGATCTCGATGGAGCAGAGGAGCTGCTTGAGTGTCGGCATGGTGAGTCGATGACTGGAAAGGTTGATGTGTTGTCGAGGTGTCTGAGCCGCAGATGATGATTGAATTCGTGACTCGGTTCCTCCGGTCTTGTGCTCTACGCCATGCGCATCGTGGGCGTGATCTGTTCGCTTGTGTTGTTAGCTTACTGTACGTTAGAACATCTACGATACTGTGACGGGGTTAATGTGACCTGTAGTGGTGTTCTGGTCTTCCTTCAGTGAATGTTTTGACGAAGTCCGGAATTTCAAGAGACGTCGTTCAAAAAGTGGGTCCTGACGTGCAGATTCTAGCGCGGATCTGAAACGCGTGCCTGCCTTCGCTCGCTGAAGTGGCGATCGATCTGGAAGGTGCGACTCTAATGATCCTAGGTTTTGGTGTTGGGGCAGTATTAGGGAGCAGAATAGCGAATGTTACTTGAGAGCGCATGCTGAAAGCAGCAGATACTTATCATTCGGGCGACAGAACATGTGAAAGTATCTAAAGCTCACCTCAAGAGCGCTGCCGTTGCTGGATTGGCCGTCCGTTCGTAGTCATCTTCCTGTTCTACGCGAGCATGTGACAACGTGCCATGTAGCCGACAGTGACTCTCCGAGTATGCCCACGTTGCTCGTTGAGTTGACTTCATTTGGCAGACTGCCCCTGCTGGACAGGCGCATATAAGCAAACACCAGACAGCACATCAATAGCCATTGACTCGCAGGTCCAAGAAAAGGCGTCTTACCAGAATCCGACCAACCCTTGAGCATCGGCGTTCTTCAACTAGTCATTGACAGCTACCGCTACCATCAATCCTCCACACTCTTCCCAGCATCCTCGCCCTCTTTCGCGCTCTGATCCTGCGTTTTCGTGCCCTCACCCACCTGCAGACCCTCTACGCCCTTCGCCGCACTCTCCTCCGTCCCCGCAAGTGTCGACTGCGCCGGAGCTGCAGAGCCGTCCACGCCAGTAGTAACCTGCGGCGCAGCTTGCTCCTCTGCCTTCCCAGACGTAGCACCCAAAGGCGTCGATTGCGCAGGCGCCGTAGCGCTACCCACGCCAGTCGTGACCTGCGGCGTATCTTGCCCTTCACTCTCCTTCTCCGCAGGTGTAGCCGTGCCGGACTGTATCCTCGAAGCCGGAGCGGAGAGGTGATCCACGCCAGACACATGGTTCGGAACCGCTTTCGCAGTATCTATGCTCTCTTCTTTCTCCGCCGATGCTGAAGCCATTGTCTCAACCTTCGGTGGAGCGTCTACAGCCGTCGTCTCGGGCTTAGGCTTATGGCGCGCAGCTATCTCTGCCGCGCCGGGTAGAGCTCGCATCTTCGACTCGTCTATGCCGGGAGCAGGTGCCTTCGTTGCAGCACTGGGCTGACTGATCTTCGCTGTGCCGGCGGTAGCTATAGGATTGACAGCTAGGGGAGGCGCAATATTGACTCCCGTCTGTCCACCCGGAGGCGCGGCATTGCTCGCAGGTACGGGTCCGATATTCTCCTTCAGCTCGCCAAATTCATTCCACTCCTCTACTTCCTCCAAATCCTACAATATCTCGTCAGCAAATCCATCCACACTCACTCCCAAGCTCTCAAACCTCAAACATTGAGTAAGACGCACATACACCAATAACATATCCCTCCTTCACCAGCCCCGGCAGCTTCTTCCCTTGCGCTCTCCTCTGCCATAGTTTCCTCGCTTTCTCGTCTGTAGCTGTGTCTATCGCTTGAAAAGGGATCTTGTTCGCTTTGAGGATTGTTTCCATGCGGGAAGTCGCTGTTGTGATGTGTGAGGAGCCGGCTGTGAGGGAGGTGTAGAGGAAGAGGCGCGGGTCGGACTCGAGGGAGGAGATGTCTACTGTGCTTGCCATGGTGAGAGTAGTATACTGGGAAGATTGGATCACGACTAGGCAATTTGTGCGTGGAGGCTTGGGAAAGGCAGTACGGTGTTGTGCTGTAGATGTTTGGTATGGGAAACGTCATTGGCGAGGGAGCTATGACCACTCTACATAAACATAACCCCCGTGCTCGCATGGCACTATGTTCACTATGTTCTCCTTCATGGCATTGTGCGCACAGCACTCTTCGCCAGAATGCGGATGTTTGCCAGGACCGACGGCGCTGGTGTCAACCCTACCTACCTGGTAGGTATACTGCCGCAACGTATCCCAACCGCATCGTCCTCGACTTCACCTCCAACTTCCGTACTTGATCCCCTGAGAGGCTACTCTGAACCAGTGAAACTGAAACAACCCCTCCAGTTCTACCATTACCATCAACTCATCCTCCGCCTATCCCTCGCACAAAGCGCGTGGACTTAGGGTCCCACTTCCGCTCCATCAATGCCTCGATGACATCCGCCACGCTCCCAGTTACCTCTCCAACCCTGAAATCTCGGATCAAATCCTCGTTAGCCCGCCCAATAGCGACCAGCCACTTCGCCGTCCATTGCGCTCGTAAGCTGCCGGCTCCACCCGTCAGATAACCTCGAAACGTGTTAACTCCGTAGAAGATCGGCAGCGTTTCTGCGCGTATGGCCTTGCATGTCCGCGTGAGCGCCGGTTGTTGGAGCATCGCGGCCGCCATGGAGCCTTCTGTTATACTAAACTTCCATAAGGGACAGTTGTGCTTCGAGACGTCAAAAGTCTCATTGTTGGGGAGGGCGTAGAGGTAGATTCGATTGCGGAGCTCCGAAGGGAGACTCTCGAGGCGGGAGGGTTGTGGTTGATGTGGTTCGATCTGTTACACGGGGGTTAGTGAGCTGCCAGCCTCGCTCAATAGCAACTGTTCAATGACTTGAAGAGGACGGACCTTGCCCAGATTGTGGACGGTTATTGCTGAGTTTTCTTCCATGTCAGGCAGCATAAATCGTTAGACGGAGACGAGGCGATAAAGTGCCTGGTGACAGAGATGGTTTGGCCAAGAAGTGAACTGTTAAAGGGCTGCAGTCGAGGTGTGACTTGGTAATTGAAGATCAAGATTGGTGCCAAGCATGAACATGTGAAGGCGCCGAGAAAGGAAAGTGCGAGGCACGATCGTCGGCAAGCACGGTGTTGACCGGGTGGCGAACCTCGATGGACGTCCAAGATCACACGTTCGTCTGTGAATCTCTATGTCACGCAACGTGGATAGAAACAGCAGCACGCCTCCATAAGGATACTACTCGTAGCGCCTGCTCGGGTCTCCTGAGACTGCTACCATTGCTCGGGACCTGGCTCGGTTGCAACATCACTCGGCAGAGGTTGTGAGCGGTCGCCGGGAGAGCACCTGTATCTGTCGCTACCGCGACAGTCAGGCTAGGAGAGTGCTCGTAAAAGGTCACAGGGGTGGCGTGCTCGCCGCCCGAACAAGCTCCTAAGGTTGTCGTCATTCCAAGGACCAGAGAACTATGCAGAGGCGGAGGTGAAGGCGGAAGAGGATGCATGAGAGAGAAGGCAAACGTCGTACTTGCCGATGCGGTCGTGCTTCGGCGTCAATGTCGTCTTCGAGTGGTTAAAGCTATGGAGAGCGGACAGAGAGAAGCCTGGCGTGGCAGATGGTATCTTGTTGGGAGGCCTGTTGTAATGCTTGATTCGTACACTGGCTGCAATGGCTGCAAACATGGGACTTCTCAAACGCGATTATCATCAATCGACCGTCTCGTCCTACACAAAGCTCGCTGCTTCCGTGCACATACTAGCACACCAGCACTTGAGCATCCAAGGACCGACCTGTCTTACACATCAGCCACTCGGTGCATGTCTTACACCATCGATCGCCCGTCGCATGTCTCACTCAGTCAACTACAAGTACCCTGAGGGCCTTCCCTTTCCTCTCCACCTTCCTTTCCATTTACATTTTCTCAATCATTGCAACCAACACATGTCTCTTTCCTTTATACTCTTCACCCACACATCTACGTATACACCCACCCCCAGGAGTGGTCGCATCCACGAAACCCAAATCAGCCTCCCGGAAGATCTTCTCCTCGGTACGATGATATAGGCTGTTCAAGCCGCGCAGCGCTCCTCTGCCGGCACCAGCAGATACGCGAGTTCGACGGCATCTACAATAGCGGGACGTCAAGACGAGCCGAGCGCCCCGGAGTCGACCCAGCTTCGACCCAAGCTTGCCGCAATTCTACGCATCGTCTCGGCGAGGGCCAAGCAGGGGTTACGATTACGGCGGTCCTGACGACATTGGAAGGGACTACTCCAGGAGGCCTTACCGGCCTCATCGCCTGGTAGCGAGACCAATGCATTGTTCTGACTCGATCTGTCGTGAAGGACAAAGACTTACGCGGAACACCCTCTTCGCAAGCAATGTATTCTACACGACCTGTCGTGAAGCACAAAGCCACATTGTGAACCGTTTCTCTGTCTGCGATGTGTTAATCCACCGACTTCACCAGGACCGACAACACAATGTACCAAGAGATGTACGACTTACCTCAGTTCCTTCCTACCTGCCTTTCTAGATCTATACACCATGGGGATCCAGATTGTCTAAGTCTCCAACGTCGAGACACGAAAAGCACTAGCAAAGACCAGACGAGATCCGACAAACACAAAAGCAGTCATCCACAGGACAGCTCATGGATCTTACATCCCTCCAGGCCGAAATCCTCCCAATCTTCAATCACCTCCGCGAGCAAGGTATCAACCAGCAGCAAGCCCTCGAGAACGCCTTCTCCCAAGCCATGGCGAATCTAAACATCACCAACACCGGAAACATCTGGGCGACCTTGTGTCGCATGTTTGCGGAGACGGAGGTGGTGGACGGGGTCTGCGGGCATCTAAAGAACGATCTGCCCTTCTTCGATTGCGCATATGGGAAGTGTGTGCACAAGTGCTGCGCTCAATCGGACCCGTCTACCAAGCGCGCCTACCCACCCCAAGAGGCAGACGCCGATCATGCGAACCAGACGATCCAGAATGAAGAGGGCGAAGGCGATGTGGTGATCCGGGACGTCGACTTTGCGTTCGATGGCAACGGCCAGCCCATCAACATCGATTTCGGGCTGACTGCGGCGGAGATGGAGGCTGTCGATGCGGCGATGGCGGTGGCGCAGCAAGGTGTGGAGATGATGGGGGTTGAGCAAGGCGGGGGGTTGATGGGTATGCAGTAGGATGACCAGGCGGAAGCGGCATGTGGCAGCGTGGGCTCAGGCGACGAAAGCGGATAGCGAGGCGCGTAGTAGTTGAAAGGCCCAGATGGCTTATGCGTAGACTCGATGAACCGGTCAATCGTAGTAGTAGACTTGCATGTAGACCACTTCCAGCCTTGCTGACCGTGCGCTCCGTTCCAGAAATCCTCTTCTTGTAAGCCACAAGCCAGTACTCATATCTTTCGTTTCATATGTCCCTCGATATTGGACAGCTCAGTAAAGAGTGCCGCTAGGCCATAAGATGTTACATCCAGAGAGACGGCCTCGGTTCCGTCAACAAGTAGTACATGTCGATATACTTTACTCATCCGTGACCAAGCATCCAAGAAAGAATAGAGGACCGTATCCCACCCGCCTCATCGTATGATTCCTTTAGGTCGCCGTTCTCGAGTCAGCCTCGTGGTAGCGGCGGGAACAATGCATTGTCCCGAATGCATGTAATGAAGCACAAAGCCGTCCTTGGAACACACTCTCTGTATGCCATGTGTTATCTAGCCAACTTCACCAGCGTCGATAACAACACAACGCAACACAATGCGTCAAGTAGTAGAATGCATGACTTACCTCGATCTCTTCGCATCTCCTTCTCCTTCAGATCCAAATACCAACCGAATCGAGAATCGAGATCACCCAGATCCACCAATCTCACACTGAGGACATCAGCGATTCATCGAGGACAAAACAAAAAACAGAAGCAGACACACACAAGACCCTACCACCAAAAAGCCCGCATGGATCTCACATCCCTCAAATCGAAGATCCTTGCCCTCCACACCCAGCTCCTTAATTCCGGCCTCTCGCCTAACCTCTCCCTCGAGAACGCTGTTCAACAGACCATGGCGAACCTGACCATCGCCGATGCGGACGAGGAGGGGTTCCAGGCGTGGCTTGCGGGGCTGCTGAGCGACGAGAGCGTGCTTCAGAACTACAACCCCAACGACCCAGAGACCAAAGCTATGGCGGAGCTCATGGACGATGGCGAGAAGTTCGGGGAGTGGATCGATCGAGAGTTCGGGAGTAATGAGAATGTTGCGGCGGGGAAATATATCGAGGGAGCGCAGCAGGCGGATTCGGGGGGTGCAACGAAGAGGAAGCGCTCAGAGTCAGACCCTGCAATCCCGGGGGCCATGGGAGCGGACCAAGGCGCAGAAGCGATCCCGAGCTGGGATGGGGACGGCAACCTGATGCTCCGCACCCTTCGGTTCGGTACCAACGGCGTGCTCGTCAACATCCACGAAGCGAAGGTTACTGCGGCGGAGCTGGAGGCGTTCGATGCGGAGGTCTTGTCGATGGAGCGGGGCGAGGACGTGATGATGGCGACGGAGTAAGACCGCTAGGCGGAACTACCGTGGGGTGGTAGCGAGTCGATGAGGCGACGACAGTGGGGATTTGCATGGCATGCGAAGTGTGAGACCAAGGAATCTGGCCTGCGGACGTAGACTTGAAGGTCGAGTACAGTAGTAGCCATAACGCTCGTAGTCATGTTGCCAGTCTGTGCGGTCCGTTCCTCCCGCTGTGCGAACAAGTTCTGGACAGAAATCGTTTCCAATGCCAGTCAAACATGCCGGTCTCGTTTGGAATGCCAGTGTCGTTCTACGTGCTAGTGCACAACGTTTCCTTCTTACCAAAATGTAAACTATCGCAACCAGCTCGAGAAGATGGTGAACGCGCGTCCGGCAAGGCGCTGCGCATCTCCTCGTTCCTCGTCGGCTTGCGAATGGATCTGTTCTCTACTGAACAGAACCCGGGGCGGTGCCTCGCGCGCTCGGGTATCGTACGTCGCCTTCGTTTGTCGCGCGAGGTAAAGGGACAAGTCCCAGCCGCGCTCCTACGAAGGCTCGGTACTCACTTCCCTCCTTCGTCGGCTCGCTTGCCGCAGACACAAGTTCTCTACGCATTTAAGCGTGAAGTGCGCGGTTGCCCGTCGACGTACTCGGGGGTGAGTGCGGCGAAAGGTTTGCAACTGGTATACAAAACGCCGCTGGCATTCCAAACGAGACAGGGTACTTTGACTGGCATTGGAAACGATTTCTGAAGTTCTGGACCACGGGCTGGAAGATTTTCCGGTCGCCGTGTTGCATGTATTTCTCCGAGACATCGATCCTCCCTTGTATACTATATCTAGGTCAGCACCCACACCCTCCATTCCCAGCACGTTTACCCCTCGTAGTGGCACCGCCGACATTCTCAAGGGAAAGGTGACGTCAGGTCACAGAAGGATGTGACTGCTCATGCGTCGTACGCTGGGCGATTGCGCTTTCCTTCGTCCGATTGAGTGCAGTGTGCTTGGGCGCGACCAGACACGAGGGAAATGAGATCGCACAGGCTCAGAGGGCCCGTTCGCGATGAAGGTCCAGTTCGTCAATGCAGGTGTCCATTGTAGCGTGTAGCCGGAAGAAAGGTTCGATGGCCTCGGCGGGTCAAAGACTGAGGGGATACCATCATGTGACAGTCTCACGATTGCAGTCCAAGCCAAAAACGGACGTCTTCATCCGCTGCTGCGGTGATTCTTCGTAGTCGGATCATGTCTGTCAGTCAGCCCAAACCCCGCCATCGTTTCGTCTGAAAACAATCAGACGCCGCATGCCTACCTAACCTGGTAAAACCATCTCACGCACAATTGCCAGAGTGAGAGTACGGCTGCGGTCAACTCTCTGTACATCAAGTCTATATCCCAGCCCCCAATCTCGCTAATAGTCGGTCCTCCACCCCATCAAGAACATACCAATGCTCCACAACCTCCATATTCTCCGCCTCGGCCGCGAACACTTTGTCCATGTCCTCTGCCCCTCCCATGGGGTTGCCCATACCGCCTCCTTGCTGCATTTGCATTTGCTGGGCCACCTGACTCGCTGCATTGTTACTCCCCAGGATGAAATTGTAGACTGGTTGTAATCCAAAGAGCGTGAGGAAGTACCAGGAGAGTGATGACACCCAGCGGACATCTAGATCCCGTGTGCCGACGCCTGCTTGGAGCATCTGTTTGAATTGGGGGGTTAGGGGGAAGGGAAGTTTCACTGCCAGCATATCAGCACCATAGCCAAGCAGACGGGTCTGTAGATAGCCATACTTATCACATAACCCGAGAAAAAAGCATTAATCCACCCCATAATCAAACTCTGCGGCACCATCATCGCCACGTTCCCCTTCATCATCCCCATCATTCCCTCCATCATCGCCGGATCACTTAACGGATTCGGCTTGGCCTTCCCTCTTCCCTCAGGTCCCTCCGCTAGCCACCTCCCTTCCTTCGCTCCATCTTTGAAGGCAGTCTTTCTAGACTCGAAGGAGCTTTTGGGGATTTGAGGGCAGTTGATTGTGAGGTTGCGGGCAGACATTAGATGCCTCTGTTCGCGGAGTTTGTTGAGAGGTTGTTTTTTGGGGGTGGTTTGGAGGAGGGTGGAGAGGTAGTGGCGGAGGATGCCGGTCAGGATCATTACTATTGTGATGGGGAGGAGGATCCAGTAGCTGTAGTTTCATCGTCAGTGATATGTACTTTGACCCGGTTCACTGACGGGTAGAGCGTACAAGAGCGCGGGATCGCGGTGGATCTGCTGCTCCACGGGGCCGGCCATACTGATAGTGACGGCGAGGTAGAGCCGGTGTCGTCGTTGTTGCTTGATTGGGAAGTTGTGGTGAGTGAAGTTGCGATTCAAGCATATGATTGCCAAGACCTTGCTGCGGAGGAGGAAGGTGCAAGCGGCAATGCCAGCTGGACCTCCACCTCCACCTCCACCAAACAACCAACTGCTTCCCATTCCCTCACACACGGCCATGTAAACCCGCTCACAACTCGCCCCAATACGACCAGAATCCGTACACAATATGGCCGACACAAAAATCTCCCCCGCCTCCCTCCCCGACCTCAAAAACACGACCGACGACGCCCTAGGCAACTACCTCCGCTCCCTCTCCTTCGTCCAAGACAACTCCAAACTCGATGTCCGACTCGCCTTGGGCTATGCCTCTGTCCTCATAGCAGCAGCGACGTTTGCAGCAGATTATAAGCTCGGGTGGGAAGCTACAAAGTCCTGGACGGCGGTGGCTGTTGTAGCGTATGCGGTGTTGAATGGAGCGTTCACTTGGTGGATGTGGGGTGTGGAGGGGGGTGTGGTGTTTGAAGGGAGTAGACAAGGTAGAAAGGTAGGTGGGGAGGAGATGTTGGGGATGGAGGATGGGTTGCTGACTGAGTTTGTGTGGAATTGCAGATCTCGATAGCGACCAAGACGAAGAAACATGAGCCTAGCTACTATGTCACTTCTACCGTCGACGGGAACTCGGTACAATTGCAAGCGCCTTTCACCACATGGTTCACGGCCGACGGGTACTTCGTAGCGAAACCCTTTCAGCAATGGTTAGCCACGAGCGTAGAAGCTGTCGGGGATGTGGATCTCAAGAACGCGAGTCGGGACGAGAGGGATGAGCTTGCGAGTCCGACGCCCGAGGTCGAGGTCATTGCGCAAGGGAATGGGAGTGGAAGTACGGGGGCGGAGAGCAAAGGGAAAAGTAGTAAGAGGGGGAAGAAGAAGGGTTGATGAGAAGTTTTGGTGACGTGCTGTTAGAGTTGTCCGCAGCGGTGGTAACTAGTGGTATGAAAATCCAGCTTGTTGCCCACGCTTGAGGTCCTACCAGCGCAGGGGCCCCTATTGAGTTCGAAGACATAGGCCTCCTGGATAGATGACCGCATTTCCATCCCTGAGGGAGAGCTGGATCACGTAGGGAACGATAACGCGGCATAGGTGAGTTGCAAACACACGAGGAGATGCTGACAAAATCTGGGATAACTTACTTACTTGGGATTTGGTCTTTTTGTGGTTTGGTGCTCTGGCACTACCATTTTCATTTCTACCATTCTACACGTTGCTTACTCATACACTCTGCATCGCATATCACTCATTCTCGTCACGTTGCTTACTCAAACACCCTCAATGCACGTTACTCAAATCTCAATGGATCCCCCATCTCCCGCAAAGCAAACAACCCCCTATCTCACAGGGCCAGAACTCAAACGTCCCATTACAATCCTCGGGATCGGGCGTCATCACCACCTCCCCCGTCACGCGGTGTTCGTGGAGTGTGACGACCTGCGCGCCTGTTGATGTTGTGAAGGGAGAGTTGTAGGAGCTCAGAGGTGGCTGTGTTGTGTCGGGGACCGAAGGGACCGAAGCGGTGGTGGATGTCGGTGTGATGTCGGGATTTGGGCTGGGTGGTGCTGTTGCCTGCTCATCCTCCTCCTCTGGAATCGTGGAGAGACGGTTCTTGTAAGACGCTATCGCCGACCTCTTCTTATGCGACCGAGACTTACGTGATCTTGATCTATGCGACCTTCTCGGAACGGGCTTCGGAGGTGTTGCGGTATTGCGCAGGCTGGACTCCGCTGGCTCTGCTGGCTCGTCCTCCTCTGGCATTGGGGACAGACGGTTCGTACCAGACGACATCGAAGACATCGAGATGTTCGACCTTGTGACGGGCTCCGCTGGTGTGCTGGGGCGGGCGATGGGAGTCAGCCCTGCTTTTGTGGGACCGACAGGAGTTAACCCAGCTTTCGTGGGCCCAGCGTACTTGGCTGGCATGCTCAGCGGTGTGCTCGAGGACATGAGATTGGCGTAGAGGGACCGGACTGCGGGGGAGGTAGAGGCGGTGTAGGCGACTGGCGTTTGGCCGCTGTTGGTGGGGAGTCTGCTGCTGTTGGTAAACACCATATTGAAGGGTGCTGGATGGCTGGGGAGAGACCTGCTCTGCTGTATCAGTTGTTTTGGTGGGGTTGGAAGACTTACCTTGTTGTTGTGCTTGTCTTGTCAGTGTTCGAGCCAGTCAAATAGTGCTTGGGTGGTAAGTGGACGAGCATAAGATCGGAGTAGGAGGAGGGCCTTATATTGACGAGGGCGTGATGAACAATGGACAAAGAGTATCCTTTGGTTTGGACGTCAAGAGGACGGATGCATTGGACTTCAATGCCATTGTACACCACCGAACAAAGACCAACAACCTCGACAATGCTCCTCGACCAACCCATATATACTCACCAGCCTTCACCACCATGTCCATCCACCAAGCAACACTTCAACCCAGCTCCCAGGAGCACAAACACCACCAAGCAGGCCTTGGTGATTGATGTTCCCCCTCCACAACACACCCCAATCAACCACCCAGCTCCGGGGCACGCCCTTCATGATGTCAACGCAGGCCTACATGGAGGCCCGCTCCGCAGGCAACCTCTCCGCCATAGGCTGGCCACCAGCCAACAGCGCCTTGAAATCCCTCGCTATCACAGCTTGGAGCGAGACCGCTGCCGAGCATACCGTCCTGCCCACTATTCCTTCCATCAGCAACCGCACGCGGTTAGTGGAGGTGGTTGTGCATATGAATAAGGATGGGGAGACGGTGATGACGGGGAGGAGATGTAATGACGATGAAGCGGCGTTTTTGACGAGGTGCGTGAGTGGGGATTGTAAGATCTGTCCGAGCCCGTATTATGAGGGTCGTGGGCGGATCGGGAGGCTGCTTGAGAAGTACTCGACTGGGAGATAGAAGAGCGGACGAGCGAGTCGAGTGATGAGGAGTAGGTGTAAGCTATTCAACCCTTGGTGGGCTGGAAGGTAAGTATACAGGTAAGTCAACCGTTATCCCCCAAAATTTCTGAGTATCATGAGATTCACCTAACAAATCGCCTTTCGACACCACGGACCCGCTGGCTATAGCGGACAATGGTATTGATGTCTGATGAATTATGGACAAAGCACACTATGTTCCCATCGCCAAGTACAGAACAAAGAACAACACCCAGCTTCCACAATGCTCGAATGGCACAATGGGTCGCATCGCATACCCAAGCACACTTATATGTACCCGGCCAGCCGTCCAGGCTGCTCTACTATCCACTCATCTCCCTGCTAAGCGCTCTAGCAAGTATGAACACTCTCAGGCTAGCCCAGTCATTGTTCGATACCCTCCTAGGAGGAGGAAGCAACCAACTACCTTCTCCCCCACCTTCAATATCTCCCCGCAATGCCGGCGTGGCCGCCTGGCCTCCCTCCGCCGGGGACTACGATAGGGACTGGGTCAACGCTATCAAACAGTGGTCGCAGGACGTCAGTGATAGCCCTGGCACAATTATTACGATGGCTGGTCATGCGGTGGGCACCGTAAGGCCAAAGAAGAATGTCTTGGTCCACGTCAACTCTTCCGGCATCACGATCCTCGACCCAGACTTCGACAAGCTCCAGGCGGATGGGTGCGCGGTGCGGCTTAAGCGATGCGTAAGAGCGCGCTGTGAGCTCTGCGCGAATTTTCATGCTGAAGAGAGGAAAGCGCAGGTGGAAGATGAATCTGACGAGTAGACTCGCACACTGAGATGACAGCTCCAGGCATTGGCCATAGTGCCTTGACAGACGGTAGGTTTGGGGTTAGTGCCTTGCTCCTCTCCGACCCAGGTACAGGGTTCTGCCACCCAAGAGGCTCCCGCTTCACGCTGGACGTGGGTCGCTAATGCTAGAAATACAATGATAGCTGACTTTGACTTTCCTATACTCATAACCTTTCACTTTTCCTTCCCCGTCAGTTCCCTCCCGATTCCCGAATCCCTAGACCCCGGCTCTTCCCGTTCCGTGTTCACATGTGAATGATGCAACGCTATTCATAGACCTCATTAGTATCTGCATTCACCCGCTGATATACGCTAGCCCGACCCAGAAGCCTTAAGACATTCACATTGCCCCACATTCAATCACGCAACAGAAGAAGGACTTCATGACGGTATGTTTTCTTTTCCTCGCTACCTGCTGTTTTGCATCACTTCCTCTTCTCATCAGAAGATCGCTTCCTCCTCTCATACCACCCGCAGTCTCCATCCCCAAGCATCTGCGTCGATACGGCCTTCAACAACCAAGGCTTAATTGCCGACACGACGACTCAGCAAGACAATGCGAACGAGCCTATGGAACATACCTCCACAGACCCACAGCCGACGCTTATGCCTGCACAGAGCGCCAACAGCCGACCATCTGACTCAAGTCTAACCCATCCAGAAAAAAGTATGACCGTGATCGCTCAGCAGGACAATCCAGATTCGCCCTTAGGTGTTAGGTCTACGATACAAAGACCGCCAACGGCAGTAGGTGTCATGGGCCAACCTTTACCATTCCCTCTCCCTGCTTCGACTCCGTCCATACACAGAACACAGTTCTCATATGTGCCGTTGCGTGAGAACGAAGACATGGAGTTCGGAGGAAAAGCAGTCCGCGTTCTGGATCCTCGAGGCGGGCTTAACATCGAGGCTATCGTGGCAGAAGCCCAGCAAGGTCTGGCTCGGTGGGCGCCGTACGCTCAGCTCACAACCGACTTGGCCGCCGGAACGGTCGCCTTACAGCTTCGTCACTTCCCGGCTCAGGCTGCACAAGCACCACAACGCCCTCCATCGATGTCGGCTGCCTACAATGCCCTAGGCAGCGTCAATACGTCTGCGAACTCAAGCCACACCCCAGCAGCTCCTGCGATAGGATCTCCAATCACCCACAACGGTCCACTACCAGCACCCGCTACCAAAAATCCACCACGTCCACGCTTCCAAAAGGGCGAAAAGCTCAGGATCGTTCATTCTTGTGATCCAGCAGATGTGCAGATGGTCACGCGCTTCAAAACCGGCGCCTTCACCGTCAAGTTCGCCGCAGACCCCGATGCACCCATCAGGAAGGTCAATGTGCCTCGAGCTGGAAGGTCAGAGGAAATGTGGAGATGTCACAGGCCTCGTTGCAGGTACTGTGAGTCCACAACGCACTCCAGCGATTTGACGGAGACTGCGGCAGATACGCACAGCATTAGCGGTGTCCCGACCTTCAAAGACCAGCGGCCCAGTAAGAGACCGGCGCAAACGCAGGGTGGAAGGCCGACGCCATCCGCACCATTTGGGGCACAGGCAGCTGCGTCTGGCATCGGTGGCATCCTCAGCGATAGGCCAAGTACATATGGCCCTAAACCGGCTCCCGGAGGTGGCAGAACCATAGTCAGTCAACCACGGGCTTCCACAGATGGGTTCTTGGAGCAGAACACCGAACATTTACGCCACATCCGTGAGAAAGCAGGCGAGCAATCCACACCAGATGATAACGTGCAAGGACTGGGTGCTCAGACAGACGGGACAGTTGAAGAAGCGCGCGAGCCGGGAGGCGCTGAAGGTACTGCCGGACTTGAAGGGATAGCAAAGAAAGGCAAGCGGATGGGATCGGATGAGGGGAGGGGACCGGAACGTGTGGAGGGTACACCAGCAGTTGAGGGCGCGAAGAAGAGACGTGTTCGGATGGAAAGGGACAAGGCGGGCCAGCCGAGTCTTGTTCAGGGTACGACAGTAGTTGAGGCTGGCAGGAACAAGAGGAAGCGGGGAAAAGATGATGGAGCGAGCGAGCCAAACAGTGGCGTGGGAACGGCAAAGGTCGAGGGTGCAGCAAGGAAACTCAAGCGGGGCCTGAGCGATTAAGCACGGCGAGGCCGTACGAGGGGTGCGTAGACGTGCTCGGTGTGAGTAATGCTTGTGAGTCGGTGCTTGTGCTTGGTGGTTTGTGCTGCAGTGGCTGGCAGATTGAAAGTCCTGTCCCATTTTGCTTGCAGTGACCGATCTTCGGCCGTGGTAATAGCAAAAGCACCGTTGGGGAGGCAGCTCAAGCACTTCGCCTTGCATGTTTGGGTACCCAGGGTTGAATGTAGCGGAGGTCAATGCTAGTTGAACTATGATGTGTGCTTTGCGAGATAGACAAGCTGCAGCGGTACAGCAAGTATAAAGAACTCGTCGCCGACTTCCTTCTCTGATGTCGATGTAGTTCAATCGGCTGCGGTATTGCCCTCTCGACTCACATGATCTGGAGACAATAGAGGCTTGCAACCTGGCGATATTGACCGTTCTGCACTGTCTTCAGCTTGTTATTTATTAGACCCTCACCTACCTTTGATAAGATGATGAGTCCGGGATGTATGAGCTGCGATCGGCCACCATTGTCAAGACACTCGTGACCTCATGCGGGATACTAGGGGCCAATTGATGGTTCAATTCGGAGGCGTAACATCAACGGTGGACGCGGAGCGAAATCGAAGGCGCATAGATGTAAAGATCATGTTTCCGGTACGTCTTACCAAGCCAGTAATTGCATCGACATTCCTTACTAGCATCTCTAGCAACCATCATCCCCAAGGCGCCTCCAGCCAAGTAGCAAGGTCCGTCCCTTCTGAAGTACGGATCGTCGCCACGACCTCGAAGGAGTAGACTTTTGCGAGCCGGCAATTGCAGTCAAATATTTCCCTTGTCTCATGATTATGCGCCGTCTGCATCTCTTCCATGACGTTGTGAATGTCTAGGAAGGTGATGCCTTGCTCTGAGCGACAATTGTCCGTCTCGTAAGAGATAGAATCACAGCCTCCGTGACACACGGCTGTGACTGTCGCGGTGGTCGCTGGAGGCTGGCATATCAATGTTTCGCGGGCTGTGGCTGAGCCTTCCATGCATGACTCGAATTCAAGCGTTTCGATGTTGAAGCAGGCAAATCGCTGCTGCGGCTCAGTGATCGCGAAGTCGTCGATATGCATATCTGTGACGCCTAGATTGCTAACGTCGCCGAACGCGAAAGGCTCTCCGAGAAGTCGAATGTTGCCCTTCCAGTCAGACAAGCGGAAGCTCAGGCGCTGAAGACTTGGTGAGTTGTCGACGGCATAGCGGAAGCCTCTGCACACCCGAGGGATCTTCGCGATCAAGCATCGAGGTGGCAGAAAGGTGAGGATGTGCTCCAACAGCTCCGCGGTGTTCAAGACACCGAAGACTGCCTCGGCTTGTGCGAGCATCGCTGATGTGTATTGGATTGAGATGTTGCCTTTGAGTAACTCGTACGTGCCACGCTTGGAGTTCTGCCTCCCAGTCATGCCTGCGGAGGTTCGTGGATCTAGCGATTGGTAGTGCTGGGAGTGGTGGCAGGCCAGAGAGCTCCGGTGCTGTTGTTTGCCAAGTCGTTGCGGTGGTCAGCTTGATCAGAGATAATCCCATTAGTCGTTCAATGTTGTTTCGGATTAGTGCGACTCTATTGAGATGACTTTTTCGTTGAGGAGTGACTGCAGACGATCGTCTCCATTGTGAGTGAGTGAATAGAGTAAGCACATCGCAATGAAGGATGAGCTGGTTCGCAGACCGCCGTTCGTTAGTACAGCCATGTATAGCTCCGACGGCGCTCTCTTCAGAACTGATGATACTCTTCAAGTGGGGAGTGGGCTCATCTCACCCATCGCCAGGTATCGTTTGCAATGGTGATGCTCAGCTAACCAAAGTGGGTCCGTACCAACGCAAACACCACCATGCATCCGCCGGCGGCATCGGACCAGTTCAATCACTTCTGTGTCCGGCACATGGGTATCTCTTGTGTACATCATCCTACAGGTCCTCGTTCGCGACGCAAGTATCAGAAGAACGCTTCGCAATTGCGGCTTACGCTTGTCTCAATGTCCGTCCAGCCCTTCCTTCCCATCCTACGCAGGAGCTGATCGGCTTGCGGAGTATCTCTGAAGAAAGTAGAATCGACACCGTCATCGCTGACATCGCCCTCGAAAACTCGATCTGGGTAGAGGCCACGCAAAAGCTGCATCACGGAGTTGATGTTGAACGGGCTTTCGGCTGCAAAGATGCGCTGACCTTTCACGTCGGGGAGGAGCAATGCTGCTACGTGCAGTAGAGCTGAGTCTTGGACATCGACGAAGTATTCTGCGGCCGAAGGACAGTCCAGCGCTTGTGAAGCTCCCTGCAAAGATTTCGGCTTACGCGGATTCGCCCAGGCCGTCGCAGCTGGGTTGCCATCGAACATCAGCTTCAGCTGAGCAACTGATGATCGATAGCCTTGGTTCTGTGGGTCAAGCATCTTGCCCCAAAGAACACTAGGGAGAACTGACTACGGAATTAGCTCGTTGGACTGAGGGTGTCATCGAATCCCAACTGAGCTTACCAACGTTGAGAGCGAATTGAGGCCTCTTTGCGCGATACCACCGCCATACGGCCTGCTCTGTTTGCATCTTGCTGCTCGAGAAGACCGCCCATGCTCGATCAACCTCGTACGGCGGCGGCGACTCCCAAGCGGTCTTGAAGGCGGCCATGTTCCAGCTCTCGTTCGTCACCTCATTCCGCGCACCAGTGCCCTGCGAGACGGCGGCGGCGACAGCACTGCAGTACACAAAACGTCTCACGCTCGGCTCTTTCGCCGCAGCTTCCAAGGCATTGATCGCTCCGGCAATCGTCGGCGTTATGACTTCGTGCGGATCAGGCAAAAACGTCATGACGGACGCAACATGGATGACGCCCGCACATCCGCGTACCGCAAGATCGTAGGCGCCCTGGACGGCCATGTCCGGGATCACAGCCGTCATGTACTTGCCAGGGCCGTACTTGTCCTTGAAGTATTGGCTTGTCGAGACAGCCTTCTCCGCGTCTCTCACAGCACCTCGGACGCGATAGCCGTGCTCTAGTAGTTGATCGACGATATGCATGCCCTGCCAGCCATTGGCACCAGTGACGAGGACGAGGGAGTCTCTTGGCAATGCCGGCATCTCGAGACTGCCTGCTCTGGGGCGTTCTGTCGAGGAGTACTGAGGTGGTGGAGAGGGCAATGGCTTCCCCTGATACTGTGAACCTTGTGACTGTCCTGAGGCCGATGAGACCACTGACTCCGAGCGACCGCGAGAGAATGGATATGGCGGCGGGTCGAACGCAGGTGCGCCGAAGACGGCTTTGTAGGTGTCGGACTGGCGCTGCATACGCTCCATGAATCGTGGTGGCATTGCAGAGGTGGTGTAGTTGATTTCAATTGAGCTTTGCGAGAAGACCTCGGGTCCGGTCAAGTTGGTGTAGGGACGTCTGGGAGTCCAGGGTTGATATGAGGTGGATCAATACGAGGTAGCAGTGTTCCTTGCCCCGTGGTCGAATCGTAATCGAACGCCAAAAGGTGGGTATAGTTGGGGACCTAACAAGGCTGTGCTTCCGTAGCGAATCCTCCAGCAGGGAAAAGAGGAGAGAAGTCGGACAGGTACCGTACATGTACTATAAAACCCTTAGCAAGATAGCAGAGCCGCAAGTAGCTCCTCAGGTATCACGCGCTATCACACACGATTGCCTTTGGCCCCAAGGTTCAGCCCTCGTCCAGCTGATTGAGTGGATGCGATGCACTGTTGTGCCACTGTGATGAGTATTGGCAAGCCTTACCGGGTTGACATCGCGGGCCTGCAATGTCCAACAGACTGGTCCTGATCTCGGCGGAAACAGAGGTGTTTGCAGGACACACGGGAGCCTACATATGCAAGCTCCCGGTGCTTCATAATTCATGGTCAGGTTGGGCAGTCGCTCTATCGAGCTGCGACATGGGGAAGGTTCGCGCCCGTATGCAGCCTCGTACGCATTAGAACAGCCACTTCTGCCACTGCGAAATGTACCCCCGCGTGTAGCTGTCGATGCTGCCGGCGAGCCCGTCAAGAGATGCTCTAGAACGCGTCTCAGGCTGAGATCGCTGTGCCGCGTGGCTGCATGAACCAACGAGTTCGCGACAACGCGACCAGAACTCCTTCAAGGAGTGCACCGGAAGTGTGTAGGCTCTCCGGTTTGAAAAAGGTGACAACGGTGCCGTAGCAGAAGTCACCATGGCAATGTACTGCAGATGGAAAAGAGGAGAAGGAGAACGATGCGTAGCAGGGATGCGGCTCGCCAAGTGGACCACCGTCCCGCCAGCTGCACACACTTTCCGCAGGCTGCTCGACACCCGCTAGCTCCCGTTTTTATCAACCAATCAATGCCGAATGGGGAAAGTACGTCAAAGTACGGCCTCAAGCTTCCACGCCAGCGAAGAGCAGCACACACTTTTTGTGTGCTGCTGGACACCCGCTAGTTGCCGCTTTGGCTGGCGAATCGTCGTTCGCCAGTGAGGCAGGTACGGTTGGAGGGACTCTGGTATGCGGTGATGGGACTCCGTAGCACGCAGGCGCTGGAGTCTATCGAACTCTATGGAACACAACAAGCAATGCCTACTCTGTCGGAAACTGCAGCTTCTCAGCCGGATGCTCAACCTTGCCATTCAGTGGCTTTCTCTGCAGAACAGCCTGCATCAGCTTGTCGAGCCTCACGACGGCCTCATCACCAATCTGGTAGTGTACTACGAGTCGCCCTCCCATGACTCTCACGCCGACCTTCTCGCCTTCCTCGACGAACTTTTCTGTACTTATGCCCGCGGCATCTAGGTCAAACCACACCATGTTCGTCTCGACGGGGTTCGTCGTCTTCCCGCCATAGCTCTCCCATAGCTTGCCTATCTGTCTTGCACGATCATGTGAAGCTTTGAGCGTACCGCCAAGGAATGTGTCCTCGACTGCTACCCGTGCGGCTGCAGTGACGACACCCGCTTGACGAAGGCCACCTCCGATGGACTTCCTGATCCATCGTGCTCGCTCGCGGAAAGCTTTCGTGCCAACTATGATGCTGCCAATCGGTGCACCGAGACCTTTGGAGAAGCAGAGGGATATACTGTCAAAGCACGCACAGTAATCCTTCAGGCTTCCTGCTCCCGACGCTACAGCTTCCCATAGTCGAGCTCCGTCCAAGTGCATGAGAATGCCGTGTTCCCTGGCCCAAGCCGATATACGCTGGCACTCCGCCAGCGGCAAGACGATACCTGCAAGAGTGTTCTCCAAGCTGATGAGCTTGGTCGGACATGCATGAATGTCCTGCGACATCACAGTTTGCTTCTTTACGTCCTCCAGCGTCAGGTAGTTCCCATTGCTTGGTGTGACTGGTCGCATCAAAGCTCCGCATAAGCTCGCTACGCCGCCTGCTTCCCACTCCATGATGTGTGATCGGTAGTCTGTCACTACACTGTGCGGAGGCGCAAGCAGATGTGTCCGTATTGAGACCTGATTACCCATTGTACCGCTCAGCACTAGTAATGCTGACTCCTTGTCTGCAAGGTCTGCAATGAAGGACTCGAGGCCGTTCGTTGTTGGATCGGTTTGGAAGACATCGTCGAGGAGTGTAGTGGAGGCGATGGCGTTGAGCATACGGGTTGTGGGTGTTGTGACTACATCGCCTGTGCGACAGTAGTATCAGCCTCCAATTCCTCAGTCTCCTGCATGGCTCCTCCTTCTGACAGACGGCGCACTTACTGCGGAAGTCGAATGCTGCCGGGCCTGGTTGAGACCAATTGTTGACTTTGGTCTCACCATTTGCGATATGGCTTGCCTCCTTCTCCACATGCCTGGTCTCCAGCGCTGTGTCGCCGTTTGTTGCCATCTTTCGCAAGTGGTAATTTAGCTGTACAGGTGAGCTTGGTAGATCCGCGACTCTCAGCGACGGTATGCGACGCGATATGACAGTCCTTGGGGAGACCCTGAGTGGTAGAACGGTACTTGACCTGCGTGCAATGCTTCTGATGGACATGTAGAGCTTGCACTCGTGTTACAGACGCCCTACAACAAGGCAACGGCCAATAAGGCAAGTAGGTGAGGTTTTGTGTGGAGAGATCGAAAGAGGAAGGTGCGGAAAATGTGGAAGCTCGGGCTAACCCGAGCCAATAGACGATGACTACGCCATACCACACAAATATCTACAACTACAACTACCTGAACGTTGTTCGTAAACCACACCTGGCCACTTCACACATAACAACACAGAGCGGCAACTTAGGAACAGATACTGACCGCACGGTTGAGCGCTTATAGCTTAGATCTTCCGAGAACGATTGCCAACGGCCCAATGCTGGAAGCGGCGCTGGCGTCTACATGTATAGAATATAAACGAATCTATTGGCGATTGCCGCCTGAAGCAGCCTCTGCGGCAACTTTGAAGCCACAGACGGCAGATGTGTGCTCACGTTCGTTAGTAGATTGGTGCCTTCCCTAACCATGCCGCTGCGACGAGCACATTGTGGATGTGCAACGCAGATCGTACCAAGTTACGGTCAACTCCGTACCTGAGGAAGTGAGTGATCTAGAAGCCTTAGACGTCTTCGGTCAGGCAATCGGTCGTAGCAAGCGATTTGTAAATCGATGGATCTTCAGTATGAGCACCATGCAGTACTACTGTAGATGAGGGCGGGATTGAGCAGGCAGGTATGCTTCATGAAGAGTATGAGCTGGTGGTCGACCTTCGAACGCAAGGCGTCATTATTTCCCGCGATAGGTCCGGGAGGTTTGGCAACGAGCATGCCGAGTAGCTGACGAGTGAACATCAATTGAGCCATCTCAATACGATGTCGTACAATGCAGAGAGCGCACCGAGAAGTGGTATGACGAGCGCGTCGATGCTGCTGCAGCTGAAATGGCAGTGAGCGGTATCTGCGGTTCGAAGGCTGGAGTGAGTACAGAGGTACACTTATCTGACTGTGAACCCCGAAAGCGAAGTGAACGGTTTTGTTATGGGAGTCCGAACCTCAATCCAGTGTCAGCTTAGTAGCGCATAGAAGCAGACACCTTCACCTATTCTTTTCACTGAGAGTTAGGTTGAAGCCTGTCGGTAAAACCTTCAGAATCTTGATCCCCCGGGCTCCAGCATCAACAGCACTCAAATATACTCCATGCGAACTCGTCCTCATTCCGTCAACACACTGCATTCGTCGGAACCAATATCAGGCACATCGTCGGTACCAAGCAGCAGCGATTATGCCAATCCACGTCACCCAGCACACTACGTCCTCTGATATGGCAAAGGCAAAGCCGGAACACTTCAGGTTCATGGATCTACCTCCTGAGCTTCGCCTGATGTTCTACGAGTTCGCCCTCGTACAGCGGACTATGGTCGACATAGAATGCTGTCTAGTGAGGGCCAGGAGGTTACGGTTCAGTCGCGATGCTGCGCTAGCTACCGAGGCGAACCTGCAGCGTGTCGTCGAGCAACCTGCACTGACACGCATCTCGACGGTCGTGCGAGCGGAGAGTCTGCCTGTCTTCTATGGAGGCAACACCTTCTGGCTGGGAATAGCACACTGCGCCGGATTATGGAGCGTCAGGGCGCTGGAAGCCAGTACGATCATATGGCTGCGTCGTATTGGAACCGCCAATCGTGGATTGATACGTGGCCTTCTTATCATGAAGAGAAGATTCAAAGTCCAGAGAAGGCCCGCCAAACGCTTCAGTGCGGCTTTCGGAAGCGAGGTGATATGCGAGGCACGCGATAAGTGCTTCGCCCTTAGTTTCAAAGGCCGCAAACAGGACTAGAGATGCATCCGAACGGCCAACGGAATAGCGAGCGAGCGGAGCGAGAGACTGCGGGGCTGGTTGGATTGAGAAAGAACAAGGTCACCCAGAGTGCTGCAAGGGAAAGGAAAGGTAGCCGGATACTCTGGCAGATGATATGTGATGCTAGAGGTGGTGGAGGAGAACGAGAAAGTGGAAGTGCTAGGGCCCATTCACTCCCGACCGGCTCTTGCCCCATGCGGCTAGCATGTAGCTTGGCGATCAGGAACGAAGTTGAGATCTGATCATCAAACTCTCTCCTCCCAAACGATCATCACATCGACCATGTCGTCACTCCAACGCTGTCAGCACCGTTGGCTTGGTCAAGAGATCAATGACGATATGGCTGCCCCTAAGCCAGCCACCTCAAGACTTGAGGATGGCCGTACGCAATGGATATGAGCCTAGGTTAACAGGTATATGTAACATCTCATACCATCTCACTCCCCGTCGTATCATCCTCGTATTTTTATCATATCCTGCAATTCCGTACCCATTTGCTCTTTCACTGCTCTTGCATTACGTTACAATGCCTCCAAAAGACAAGTATTCCGACCCTAAGCTCCGCGATGAGGTCAAGCAAGAGATCCATGAGGGCGACAAAGGCGGCGCACCCGGGCAGTGGAGCGCTCGCAAAGCCCAGATGATGGCCTCCGAGTACAAGAAACGGGGCGGCGGCTACAACACGGACAAGAGCGAACAGGACGAGAGCCAGAAGCATCTCTCCAAATGGTCAGAGGAGGACTGGCAGACCAAGGAGGGCTCCGGTAATGCGAAGCAGGATGATGGGACGGAGAAGCGGTATCTACCGAAGAAGGCTTGGGAGAACATGACGGCGGAGGAGAAGGAGGAGACTGAGGAGAAGAAGCAGGAGGGTAGCAAGAAGGGGAAGCAATTTGTGCAGAACACCGACAAGGCGAAGAACAGCCGGAAGAAGGCTAACGAGGAGGAGGATGAGAAGTATGAGAGTAAGAAAGCAAAGGAAAAAGAGGAGAAGCAGCAGCAAGATGGAGATGAGAGCCAGGATGAGGGTTACGAGGGTGTAGATGAGATCGCAGATAATGACAGCGATGAAGAAGACTTCGAAGACGACCTAGAGAATTACACGGAAGATGATGAGGATGCCGAGGAGGAAGACGAAGACGAAGACGGCGACGACCAAGAGAACGCCAAAGCCGGCCAAAAGCGCAAAGCCAAAGGCAATGAACAGAAACAAGCCAATGGCAGCTCCAAGAAGCAGAAGTCCGAGGGTGAGAATGGCAATGCACCTAGAGGCAAAGTCGGTTCCAAGCACATGGACGCCGAGGAACCAGCACCTCGAGGCTCGGCAGATCGCCTGCCGAAGAAGGGCCAGAAGATAACATGGAAAGCTATGCCCGGCTACGTTGATGGTGAGGTGACCGAAGTCTTAACGTCCGGGAAGAAGGTTGACGGCAAGGATGTTAAAGCGAGTAAGGATGATCCGAAGATTGTGATGAAGAGCGAGAAGAGCGGAAAAATATGTGTGCATAAACCGGACGCTTGCTTCTACGATTGAAACTGCGAACAATGGAAATTTGTACGATAGTTGCACAAAACTGTATGCATTCGTATGTATGTAAATGATGCAGCATTGAATGCACAGAATCACACCAGAACAACAAAGACCAGCATAAGGTACATCAATGTGTCCGACAATTGACGAGTGCGACGTATAGCTTCGTCGTGACCTCGACAATTTCCTTCCAGAAAGCAGCATGGGCGAACTTTGGGTCCAAGGCGATTGGAGCGTAACTGCGAGGCTGCCATTCTTCTCCGAGGGCTGGTGACAATGGACCTTGCCGCTCACGGTCTCATACATTAAGGACATTTACGAGCCTACGGGAACGCCATGCAACAGACAGATTACGCTCACTCCCTTTTGAGATGGAGTGCATGCTACCTCTCACAAACCGGAGCGCCGTAGCCGTCTGAAGGACGGTTTAGCCTTGTTGGCTTGCGGAGAGGGTGGCAACGTCCAATGTCAACAAGCGTTGCTCCTCAAGCCGCCAACGCAACTTCATCCTTACCACTTCCGAGTCCATGGCGCCTTGCCAGCCAATCGACATGTATGATGAGTATGCCGACGAAGAGTGTATTGGCATGATAGCAACATTGCGACGCAGGGGTCCGTTCTCTCAGCCTCGTGGCTTCCGGCAGGAAGTTTTGCGCCATCTCCAAGTACGGTCGAGCATTTCAGCGCTCAACAAATGGCAATACCTGTTTTCTCAGGCTTTGGAACCGCAATATATACAGCTTTCACGACTACCTGCAACTATCACTAACGGCACGCTTCGCTGCTCGCTGTCCATAGCTTCTTCCGACGACGCACCGGCTTATACATTCCTCTCATACACCCGGAAGGATCGATGGTGTGGAGCGACGGCTAACAGCAACGTCCCGGACTTCTACAGTGGACGTCACATTTGGTCATTCACTAGTGAGGTCAGTAATTCGAAGACGTCACGTTCGCGGCGCCTTATCCGTGGACCCATCCGCTTGTTCCAACAGATCCGTGGCGCTGGGAAGCTCAGGGAATCCAGCCTTCCCGACAGGTGCTGACGTTTTTGGACTTCCGCTATGCTCACGGCACTACCGAAAAGATGGCTACGAAACATGTATGCGTTTAAGGCGTAGATTCGGCACTGTGGTTGGGAGCGTCCTCGTGGCGGCTTTGGCTGTGCTTTGCTTTGCTTTGCTGCTTGCATCGCTTCCCGTCTACAAAGGCGACGCCGGTCGTTAATGCTCGACGGTTTGTCGTGATTACCTCCACAGCATCAAACCCGACAAGTGGCGACGGGTCTTCTCTCAAACGCCATGGTGACCACACGGCACTCGATAGGCTCTCCGCCATCTTACACCTCCGCGCCCAACGACCGCGACACATTACAGCCTCCACCTTCATACACCCTCGCTGATCCTGAGCTGAGCTCGCAAGCGCGAGGCTTACGGCACTTCTTGCAAAGCTCGCTGAAAGCGGCATACGCTGTCGACCTTGCACAGGCTAAATGGGCCCCGTACGCCAAGGACGACCAAATTGGGTCTGCCAACTCAAAGATCTTTCGGCAGCTGGCACGGCGAATACAGAAGGCTCAAAGAACCGGCCTACCTCTAGATTTATCCGGTCTGCGATGAGACTCCATTAGCGAGGCTATCGAGGGGCCGGCCCAGGAGCTTGGCATTCCCATGAGTACCGCCGTCGAGGCTCTGGCCAGCGAGATCGCGTTCTCTAACGGGACACAACAATTTGGCCTGCAGCGCGAGCGGGAGATGTTGGCCAGATTTGGATTGGACAAAGTGATAAGGAAGGTTCAGTTGGATGTAACGATTGTGATTCCCGCTGTCACTTCAATTACCGACTGGTGCTGTCCGTACCTGCTGAAACAGGCAGCCCAAGTTCTTGTGACATGTCACTACGAATACACACGTCCGCAACGGGTAATGGAGTACCGGCAACGAGAGATCGAGGCGGAGCAGGAGGCTCGGAAGTTAGACTTGGAGCACCAAGCCCGGTTCAACGCTACCATGGAGGCGGACTGGAAAGACCTCAGCTTGACGGATCGACTGCGGAGACTGTCGTTCAAAGTGGGTAAGTGGACCGGATGGTAGACCTTGGTGTGACTGTTCATCGGATTGAGCCTCCATATGTACTGTCAGTCACCCGCCGGAGCAGCGTGAGCAGTGCGATGTTCGTGACTGCATGCGAGCGCATGTAGCCTGTCCATCAACCGGTCCAATTTCCAGAGCTTTCATCGTTGTGAGACGGTCGTGTGGGAAAAGCTCGGTGGTTGTGGTCCCAACGCCGCTGCTGTAAGGTGTACACGGCCGCGCTCGTGTGGAAAATAGGTGTGTCTTGCTCAAGTCTAGTCAAGTCAGGGTAGCGGAGATGTTTCACAACGAATGGTATACCTTGCACAGGCCCGCTCGTTGCAGTTGGACCATGAGCGCAGGAGGCCAGTTCCAAGCTAGTGGCAATGTCAAAGAGCTTTCATGACTATCAGATAACACATATTCGCATATACCATCTAAGCGTCCACCCATTTTACTATCGTATATCATTAAACCCTTCAGTAAGCAGCAATTTGCTGCGCAGCCATGGCGTGATTGACTTGGCCAAGCATGGAAGGCATCGGTTCTTTTTTCGCCAACACCGCCTCCACCGCATCGTGCAGCTCGAATTCTTCCAAGACGGCCCCGAAGCTACACACCCATTAGTAAAGCTTCTCTTATGCTCGCCGCAGGTATCGAGCAACTCACCCATAGCACCTGACCTTGGCGCTGAGATCAGCCTTGACACTCAGCAGGTCCTCTTTTGTGAGCTCCCGCAACCTCTCGTGCCTCAGGATGCTCGTCCAGGCCATGACAGGCGTAATCTCGGTGTAATGGTCGAATGGCAGCCGATTACTCAGATCCAGCAGCTTCGCCAAGCCCTCTGTGTTCAACTCAGTGGGCATCTGGAACGGGTACTTCTCTTCCGGTTGGTCCATGATATGGCTATGCGGTGGCGCTGTCGCCATCATAGCATGACCGGACATGTGTTCGTGCTCACTGTCATCCGGGTTCTCCATCGGGTGGTGAAAAGGCTGATTGTCGGCGTTGTGTGAGCGAACAAGGAGGTATTGCATGTGCTCCATGCAAGGGCGTTCGAGCCTGTGTAAAGAAGTGAGTAGTTAGTCGAGACGTACTTTGACGCGGCGACAAGCATACCGTGGGTCGCGCGAAGGCAGATGTATGAACAACATCTCAACGCTGAGGTGGAGGTGAAGGGTAAGGCATGCGGGGCTGTATGGGTCTACCGTAGGAGTCGTACGTTAAGACGAAGTCGATGCCGATCTGGTCGTAATCCAGACGGTTGCTGGGCAATTGCGCCATGCTCTGCATCTGCGGGGCCCTTTGCATTCCATTGCCGTTAGGATGCTGACCAGGCAGCGGTGGGGGGCTGATACCCGTGCTGTCTGAGCCCGGAGCGTAGCTGCCCGATATGCTGCCGCTGGAGCTCGCGCCATACCCACTCTCTTCCCGCTGGAACTTGATGGGTGTCGCGCTGAAGTCGTATTGAATTCCGTGGGCGGCGAGCAGCTCTCGAAGCTTTCGGTTCTCTTCAAAGACAGCGTCACGTTCCTTTTGCGTATTGCCGAAGACTTCTTTGAGGCGCAGGACTTCTTGCTCGAGAGCTTTGATGTACATTTCCTTGCGTTCACGGTGCGTTCTTGGCGTACGTTAGCCCGAGCGCTCACCGCAACTGATAGTAGACTTACCTTTGCGCTTGTCGATTCAGCTCCTGCCGTCTTGTAAGCGCAGGCTTGCTGTCCGGCTTAGGGCCTCTTCGCTTCGGAGGCTGGCCATCTGCTGCTTCTGTTAGTCGCGAAGGTATCGGAAGACCTCAGGAATCATACCCTTGGTGGCCGGCTTCTTCTCGTTGAGGTTTTTCAGAAATCCGAGATGGCCCAAAGGGCTTTTTTGATCGCTACTCGCAGAGTCTGCGCCTGAAGACAAGCGTTCAGCTTTTGGCCAGAGCTCATATACTGATACAAAGCTGCAGTAGAGAAGAGAACGTACTGTACAGATCGGACTGCATGTTGGGTTGACAGCCTGCGTACGCAGACTCGTAATGTGCTGGCGACTATTGACTACCGTGTTAGAGGCTCCAGAGGGCTGCTTTCTTTTGAGGTGTGCCCAGGTATGGAACCTACAATTTGCACGTCAGCACGTCTTCGCGAGTAGTCGGACATGGCGAATACGGTCCAGCGGCGATTGTATAAGCGGCGAAGCAGTCCACTGCCCGTAGTAGACAAAGGCGATTGGTAGCTGGAAAATGCGAAGTGGCCAGAATGGCAGCCAGTCGTACTTCCTCTATAGCGCACTCGTCGCTAACGCGTGTCTTTGTTGCGCAACGGGCCATGGCAGGGTCGCACACTGCTTGATGACTTGCCCTCGAACTGACAGGACTCGGTGATTGCGGGAATTTGAGTACGTACCTCTGTCGCACTGTACGCTGTGCTTCCGTCTGGAGTGTTATGTGTGAGGTTCGGTGTAAGGACCTTCCTCTCGCGGCAATACGTGTGCTGCGAGTACTGCAGTTGCAGATTCTGGATGCACGCCCGACGTTTGCGGAGCTGCGTTGTACTCCACGGTAACCGGGTGAGCGACTGATGTGATCCCAGGATATGCGGCGCCGTTGAGATGATGTCCCTGATGCTGGTTGCCTGCAGTAGTAGCCGCCAGCTCGATAGTAGGTCCAGATTTCTCAGCTTGTAACGGCCATGTCGTGGAAAGATGAAGTCTTGGTGTGGACGTATTTTCGGACGAGATGCTCTTTTGCTTTCACGCGGTCTCGCCCCCACGGGCCCTCGGGCCAATGCAGCAAGCTCGCTGCTCCAGGTAACCTTGTCCTCGTCGATCTACGGTGTGCTCGGCCTGCGTTTTGACTGTATTGATGAATTGGCAGTCGCAAGGGCGAGTAGTAGTCCGTCACTTATTAGGTGAGGCGATTTGCACAGCAAAATCAACGGGGAAACATGTTGATCTCGACGTATGGGCCCATGGTCAGCCGTAGGTCCGCAGGATGAGGCGTATAACATAGCACGAGTCGAGTACGGTAGGGTGAGTTAGGAAGTGTGATTGCTTCTTTAGGCCCCATCATACCCGTTCAGGTTAACGTTGCTGCACAGTAGGCCATCCGGGCGTTCCGAGGTATGAAAAGCTCACAACGGCGCGCCTGAGTGACACCTTGGCCACGACTTGGCGCATATTACTGCCGCTCCCCGCTCCGCCACCAGGTTGAGGTTGCGCAGAGCCACGAAATAGTGACGACCAAGGACGGGATGTCGACGGAGGCGGGTGGTGAGGCCTATCACTGGGCCTTGTACACCACTTTGCGGTGTGCTTTGCTTCTGATACCATGGCTGGCGCAACTCTTTTTGGCCGATCTCGCATTGTCTGCCCTGCTACCGTTATCAACGCTCTTCCCAGACGTTTGCTATGACCTTTCGTCGAGCATTGCGCAGAGGATCTGGCGCTCGATCCAGCGCATATTCACACAGGCCAACAAGGCTGAGATTGTCGTCTCCGGTGCTGGGGAGCTGCCGAAGGGCGAGAGCGCGATAGTCATCTCAAACCATGTAGAATGGACGGACTTCTACATGATACAAGAGCTTGCAGAGAGGGCTGGCATGCTTGGACGATGCCGCTGGTTCGCGAAACAGCAGCTGAAATGGGTGCCGTTTCTGGGCTGGGGTCTTTGGGCGATGGGCATGCCGCTGGTCAGCCGCAATTGGACAGAAGACCAGAAGGAGATGGACAGGGTATTCAGAGGGGTGCTGCGGAGACGGTGGCCTATATGTACGCATACTTCGTCATGCCGCTTGTAGATGATGCGCACAGAGTCTGACAACTGTGGCATGTCTCAGGGCTCATTGCCTACAGCGAAGCAACACGCTACACACCGTCTAAACGTATCGAGGCCGAAGAATGGTGTAAAGCCAACAGCAAAAGGCTGGGGAAACATGTGCTCTACCCACGGACGAGAGGCTTCATCGCATGCGTGCAGAATCTCCGCAGAACGACTCATGTGAAGGCCGTCTACGACGTTACCGTTGCCTATGCGAAAGACGAGAAGCTGTTTCAGAGCCCGCCTACTTTTGCACAAACACTATTGGTACCGTACTTGAACAGGAAGTGGAGATTTTTCGTCCACGTCGAGAGGCATGAGCTGGAGAAGCTGCCTACGAGCGATGTTGAGTTGGCTCAGTGGCTCGAAGACCGTTGGGTAGAGAAGGGACTGCGATTGGAAAGCCTACGACAAAAGCTCACCAAAGGTTTGTCTTGGGACTGACTTGATGACTGACGATGAGGCATGACTCGAAGACATCTCTATTATCATTATACCCAACACGTAATATACTTTGTATGGCGGAGTCCGCTCCGTGACTAATGAATGTCAGTCTCACCGCCAGTTCTGCCACTGACAAGTACAGCCACCGCTCCCGCCATCGATGCCGCCATGGCCGCCGTCATCGCCATCACGCTTTGTTACAGTGGTTCCATTATTGCTCGGCACCGCAGCTGGATTCACGAGCGAGCCACCAAAAGCTCGGTCCTCGTCCACCCACATCTTGACGCTGTCCAGGACATTCTTCTCCTCGTCCAACCCATAGCAATAGAGCCCCTTCTTCTTCGCTTGGCCACCGTGCCTGTCAAGCGTGACAGTAACAGCGTATGGAAAAGAGCCAGGCGCAGTCATGTCGTTAGCAGTAGAATTCGCCGCGTGCAATCCGTTGAGCGGTATCAGGCCGCCCAGGCTCGCTACATTGGATTTGCGGGTCCATATTTGGACGCGCATACGAGTCTGCGACCATGTGCAGACAGCTGAGGCATTGTCGAGCGCCACGTTGCCGCTTACACCATCCCCAAGACCGCCGGTATCCGACGAGCTGGAAGAGATGTTTGAGACGAAGAGCGAGCGGTCAAAGTAGGTGTAGAAACCGTAGTGCTCATCATCCTGACCACGGTTGAAGAGACGTAAAGGCTGCGCTTCGGCATAAGGGTACAGCTCAGGCGATGCTGGATTTCCGTCTCCAAGAAGCGCAGGCCGAGGGACGTCGCTCGCGGAGGTCGTTGAAGCATTAGATGTGGTGTTTGAGCTGGCAAGGTTTGGGTACGGGTACGGGTTGCTTTGTCGCTTGCGTAGGCTTGAGACGTGGTCGCTCAGCACCTTCGACTCCAATAGCGAGATGTAGAACGGCGTTTGCTCTCCATTGTACGGAGTCGAAACGTCGTCCGTGTATTGGCCTAAGAACTTCTGGTCGTCCTTTGACGGCGCAGCAGGGTTTGCTGTGTAAAGTGAAGAAGCCCAGGCGTCCTTACGAACGAGCGCTCCAGCGTATGCAGCAGATCCAGAGCGCTTCGCAAGCTGCGTCTCATTATGCGGAAGCGTACCATTCCTGAATCTGATCTCAAATCTGAAGTTGGGCTCTTGGGTTTGCTGATCAGACGGTACCGCGCAGCTCCAGAGACTCTGTGGGCTAACGCATCCGCTGACCTGCTTCACTGCGTTTGGTTGGACTACTGTTGCTATTCCAGTTGGTAGGGCTGGGAAGCCAGTGAGATTGAGCCATTCCGCTTCGACTGCCATGTCGTGATGGTGTTGCGGTATGAAGATGACGAGTAGCACGACGACCAGCGCAAGGAGCAGTATGCCGGTTGAGACCAGCAGCCAGAAAAATCGGCGAGGCCATGGCACTGTAGGCTTGTCGTCTTCGACACTGCGGATCGTAAGTTGTCCGAATCGGTCAGTACCCAGACGAGGCCGTTCAACGAAGGCTTTTGGAGGTGGGTAGAGGTCCTTCTCGCCGTCTGAGATCCCCAGGCCTCGCGAGCTTTCTGAGTCGGTCCGTATATGTAACTTCGGACGGAAGCGTGTTTTCTCCGATACTGGCTCCATGACAGTTTCTTCCGCTGGAGGTTCAGGACTATGATGTGCCCTTGTCGCAGCACCAAGCCCAGTGGTAGTGCTTGGCGGACTCATGGAGCGGACCGGCGTGAGCTGGACCTCGCGAAGCTCACCATTCGTAGAGTGCGGACCCATGTATGTTCCTACATGCGCATCCTCCACGACCGGCGTGGCCGTCATGGGCGAGAATTGTGAAAGCAATGTAGCTCCTGTATTGCTTCGGTCGTTGGCAGGGCGTGGTGGAGTTGTGCCATACAGCTCCTCCTCTGATGGTGATGAAAAGATCTCACGCTTCTGCTCAGGAGGCGGATTCACAATTTCCTCGGTCTTTGGGTCTGCAAAGGGACCCTCGTCCTCACTGTCGTCGTCCGCGTCTTCAATAATCGTTGCGTGTTTGCTATCAACGCCTCCTTCGTGTGCGGACTTCTCATCCCAGTCGTTGATTACGAAGCCACTCGTGCCGCCGTACACCGAACGCTCGTCTTCGGGATGAGCGACACTGTGGGACGGACTCCACCCATCAAGTGAGCCTCTAGTTTCACCCAAATCTTCTCCAACCAGCATCAAGCTCGGGAAGTGCTTATTCGGATTATAGTACGGTGCTGCCAATCCTTGGCTTGGGATGCGGTAGATATTGATTGGAGCCGCATTCGGATCAAGAGCGCCAGGCGCAGTATCCGAGCGCTTTGGTACCATTGGCCGTGTGGATCCAGTGTCGGGCGGCAGAGCAGAGCGTAATTCATCGTCATCAAGCGCACGATTGGTGAAGATGACGCCTCCATGAGGATCCACGGTGCCCATGTCGGAAGCATCATCCAGCATGCGCTGACGGTCGCCATCCTCTTCTGCCAAAGGCGAGGACTTCCAAAAATAGGGACTAGTCTTCGTGCCCGCTGAGAAAGGGGATGTTAGAACGTTCCACCAGCCTTTGCTTCTACGAGGTGTTGGCAGATGAGACTGCGAAGTCAGGCGCTTCGCTGATCGCGGCTGAAGGTGGCCAGCGTCCTCTTCCTCGAAGACAGTGCATACCGAGATGGTATTGTTGCGCGGTTTCTCAAGCGCGGAGTCGTCCTCAAATACGGTCTGCGCAGATTCCCTAGCAGCTGTGGCACGCCCACCAAACAGGGGCAAAGGCGGCACAGGAGGCGTATATCCATGCTGTAGCTGTCTTGGCGCGCAGTTGGTGTATCTAGAGTACACGCTCGAAGCAGGTCTGCGATTTCCGCCTTGCTGGATCTCCTCAGGCGACTCTGAGAAGCCGAAGTCTTCTCTTGCCGGTGTTATGACGATAGTGGGAGTCGGTAGCTCGCGTAAGTCGTGACGGGACGCTTGTCTGTGTGGCGGGCCAGGCGATTGTGGAGTATTGGAGTGATCGGAAAGTATGTCCGAGGGTATGGCAATGCCGATTGTAATTGCGCGATCTGACGGCGATATGTCTTGGCTTAGCTCGAGTGGCGACGGTCGGAGTCCCTTTATACGTTTGTGAAGCGGCAATGGTCGTGCACTAGGCTGTGACTCTGACGGCCTGCGAGGTCTCGTTGGCACCGCCGCATCTGTGCGACTGGGAAGCAGCGCTGGCCGAGTGACTGCAGCGGTATCGGTGACCGACCGTTGAGCGGATGGTCGAGCGGGTAGCCTGTTCTCCAGCTGCTCCCGCAAGCTCTTCTTTTGCTTCTTCTGTTTCTGGACATCGCTGAAGCTGACAAAGCTGAGCTCCTGCGTCTTTGACTCATACGGGAAGACTTGACGAGGTGCTTGACCTGCATGGCGTGAGACGGTGGTGTCGAGGGCTAAGCCTGGCTTGACCTTGCTTCCCATTGCCCTAAAGCCGCGCTTGCTATTTCCTCGCCCGAATGTGTGCTGCTGAGGGCGATCATTGGAGGTAAACATTGCGTCTGAGTTGTCGAAAGAAGACCTCGTAAAGTCTCAACTGATCGTAAAGGCGCCGGCGCCGATGCTGGGTGAACAGCCAATGTCTCAAGGAAGTAGGGGGCCCAAAACACAACGCCTTCAAATGCAAGACAAAAGAAACTGTAGATTAGTGGGAGAAGAAGAGAGCGAAAACGCAATGGAGTCTTCGAGGAGAAAGAAGAAGAGGAAAAGTAGCAGGGCCCTGCCATTACTGACCCTGCTATAGCATACCCTGACCAGCGTCAGTCCAAACACCCGGGTCTGGGTTGAGGAGGCCATCATTGGCTTGCAGCAGACATGAAGAGCCGCTTGCGCAATGGCCATGAGCCGCCTAAAGTCATGTCTCGTCGACGTGGGTCTCAATGCAGCGTCTGGAAGACGATATGTCTTGTGCAGTTGTAGCCAGTCATCGCTAGGGGAGCAGAAGCGCGAAGCGCCCATTTAGGCGCCGGCCACGCGGTCTGATACGATGCGAATCTGTAGCCACGTGGTATTAGAAAAGTCGCCGACCGAGCATAGTTGGAGCGAATAAGCATGCAGACAGCTGGTGTTGGACACACACTGCGTTCATGACATGGAGGTGTCGGGGTGAGGTTGTGAGAAAGACGGGATGGAAGCAGAGGAGCCCTCCGAAGTTCACCAGCACTGCCAGCTCCCATTGGGTAGATTTCGTTGAAAGCTAACGGATGGCCTCGAAACCGGAGCGCAGCACGTCCACTGGCGCAGATCCCGTTCTGATCGTGTTTGTGCCAACTTTGGAGCGGTCTTTGCTACGCCGACTGCAAATCGTAAAGACGCCGAGCTCGAGGTTGAAGCATCCATCGCCCTCATCGCATGCGTCAACAGCACGACCCTTCGTGAACGCCGACGGCGAGTTGTCAGAAAATCGCCAAGGGCGCTCAGACCCAAGGCATGACGTTAAGCCGCTGACTTCCGTAGCGGATCTCTTCGCGAATAATCGCGATGACAAGAAAGTGAGTAAGGAACAATAAGGTATCATCTTGGACCTATACCCACCGCTCGTTCTGTATTCCTCATCTTCGTATTGGAGGCGCGTCGGCACCGGTGAATCTTGGTGGGACGAGCGACGCTTGGAGCCTCC
>JAKLLW010000208.1:0-46594 GCA_022814695.1 Neocatenulostroma microsporum
AGGTGACTAGCCATGTAGATGCAAGCCGCGGCAGCAGAGAGAGGCGAGCGACCCGCGAGCGCGCCGAGCGAAGTCATACGCTGCGCGAGCGTCATAGAGATACCGTTCGTTGGCGGCACCATGTTGAGCAAGTTGCAGTAGCGCTCGCAGAGCTCGGAGGGGTTCATAGTGGTGGTACCCTTGTATGCCTCATTCTGCACGAGCGTGCCGCCTGCGACCATGGACGTCTTCTTATTCTGCTCCTTGTCCTTGTTCATGAGGAAGTGCTCGAGCGTCTTGAAGATGCGGCCGATCTCTTTCTTGGTGACTTTCGTCAACTCCATGACCTCGCGGAAGGAGCGCGCGACACCGTTGCGGCGACAGGCGAGGAAGACGCAGCCAGCGATCAGCGCTTCTTGGCTCTTGCCCTTGAACAAGCGGCTCTCGTCGGCGTCCTTGTAGAGGTGCTTGGCGGTATCGCTGACACCTCCTGGCAGCTGCCAACCATCGCACAGCGCGCCGATCTGCTTGTAGGCTTGCAGGAGACCTTTGTTGCCCTTGTCCACGTTGGCCTTGTTCTGTGCGCGGTGCAGCTCCCTGCTCTTCATGCCGTCACCGAAGGCGATGCTGGTGTTGAGCTGAGCGCCGTTGAGCAGAGCGTTCGGACCATCACCGACACGTGACGGGTCATCGTTGCCCTGGTCGTCGTTCGAGAAGGTACGCCATTCTGAGCTCATGTCGATCGTGCGCTGAGCGAGGACGAGACCGCAGTTCGCACACATGAGGTCACCACTCGCATGGTCCTCGTAGAGCTCCGGCGGATCCTCCTTGCAGTCTTTGCAGATCATCTTCACGTTGAGGTTCTCACGCCATTCCTCTTCCTCTTGCTTCACCGGCTCGTTGTCTGGCACTTGGCCTGGTGAGAGCGGTGGCTGCGACATAGTCGCTAGTGGTTCGCGGGAAACGGGCTTCTTGATGGTGTACTCAAACCGCTGTGATGCTCGCTTCTTGATACCCTTGGAGGTTTTGCTGAGCTTGTGCTGCTTGGCAAAACAACGGATGAAGAGTGGGGAATGCGTGGTGGCGGTATTGAGATGAACTCTTGCTGGGTCACGGAGACCGGGCTTTTATGCCTGGTGAGTGATCGCAGCTAGTGTTTCATGCAACCGTCAGCCAACGTGTTCTCGCAGCAAGTGAAGAAACTTCGCAAAAGTGCGAGGTGGATGAATTATGCCATTCACACCCGCCCAGTTTGCGCTGCACAAGGCCGCCGCAAACCGCACACGCAGGCAAAGCTTTCACTCACCCTCACTCCAAGTGACCAGCTGCAGGGCTTCTTTTTCAGAGGCGGATAGCGACCGTTCGATGATTCGAAGTGAGCGCGCGGTAGGTCTTGATGGAGTGTGTGGAGAGTGTGTCTGCTGTCTGCGGCCTTCAACCAGTGAAGGAGACCGTGAGCGGCGGTTGCACGTCGTTCGCAGTGAGAGGCCGGTAGAGCACGCTTTTAAGCAATCGTCTGCGTCGTCGGAAGTTTGCCAGAAACTTCTGAGACTGTCTTTGTACGGTAGACGGTGTTTGTGCGTGTTCTGCGACAAGCAGGGTGGTGGAGGTGAGGATGTGAGGGCGAAGGAGGTTGGTGAAGGAATGGTGCCTTTGAGATCTTGCTCAGCCGCTTTGGCGGGCCGTCGGTTAATAATCGGGCGATCAGAACCGTGGAAGCCTGAGGAAGACATTTGCCAAGATGACCTTAGCGCATCTGCTTCTCCTCCGCCGGCAGCTTCGAAGGTCCAGGGAGGACATTGACGATTGACGAGGCATTACGTTGCGCCAAAAATACCACAGCCATGCTCGGACAATCATTGAGGGCTTCAGTACGTCCGACCAACACTGATGATATGCGCGATACTGACTCGGACAGCGCCAAATGCTCGCAAGAGCCGCGCGACAACAGAATGCCGCGTCCCTCCGCCGCACCTTGATCACTCCCACCGCAGTCCGTCAAGGCACGCCTATCATCCCTCATCATCTTTGCATATGTTGTACTAATAGATAGCAGCCGACCTCGTCCAAGACATGTACCTCAAGGAGCTGAAGGCCTACAAGGCCCCGCCAGTCAAGCCCTCGGATGCCCAGGGCCACGTCCAGCAATTTACGATGCCGAAGCCGCCACAGTCACCCGAGGAAGCCGACATTGCGAGCGACTTACAGGCATACGAGCAACAGGTACCGGAAGTTGAGGGCCAAGCCGCAGAGGGCAGCGGCAAGGCAGTTGAGCAGGATTGGTTCGAGGAGCCGGCGGAGGAGGATGAGCACGCTGAGGCTCACTAGATGCACTAGCGCTCGGGATATGCGAAGGAGGAGGTAGTGCAGTGTATATTAAGCACAACACGATGGTGTGGGATACCTGGGCTTATTTCTTTGAACCCTTTCTTGGCTTGGATCCGTCTTCTCTAAGCACGCTGGTGAATGCCATCCTGTTACTGCAGGTAAGTACATCTTGGTTTTATTATTCCACGCAGCTGCCAGGCTCTCGGACCCTCGAAGCAAATCGTATTGGGCACCTCGAAAGGTAGGGTCACGTGATTCGCGTTTCCATATCATCTATGGTTCAGCAGAAACAATACTGTCCTCTCGTACACTTTGGCTCTGCTATTGACTTCATGTCCTCGAGTAGAGTCATACCTGAGGACATGATAGAAAGTCATAGGCTACATACGAGCATTCAGCTGCTCCTTCTTGACTTCCACTCCATAAGCACAACTCAAATCCAGAAGCCCGAGAAGAATACCACTTCTACACCACAGACTAGACACAACTGCAACGCTCCCAGCTCAGCTCAAGACAACCCAACAAACAACAACCGAAGCAACAACCCTCAGCACGACAAGATGTTCTCGCGCTTCTTCAGCAAATCCGCCCCAACCGGCTTTACCGTCCACTCCACTCTACCCAGCCCATACCAACTCGAGGCCGGCCAAGCCTACGGCGCCTACCAAGACGTCAACGGCTTCCCAGCTGCCTACAAAGACATCGACCACATTCCAGCCGAGAAACTCCACGCTCTCACCCATCACGAGTGGTTCGACTGCAGCTACTGCTATCGCGGCCGGCCGTGTCTGGAGCACTGGTTCCATGGCGCGAACCGCGATCGGACGGCTAAGCCTAAGTCTAAGCCTACTGTCGTCAAACCCACTACCGTGAGAGCTTTCACCGACTGCAAGGAGAAAGACGCTCTCCTTGGGAGCACCGACTACGTCGAGTTCGTCGATGTTGATTTAGAGGATGAGGAGGACAGATACGACCAATTCGACTGCCTCAACTTCGGCGGTCCGGAAGACGACTGGGCGCTCCTTACCGCTTTCATCGTCAACACCGTCCTCACACTCATGGCTCTCCTCGGGATCTTCCTAGCGGTGGCGGGGATCCACGCCCTGGTCCTCTATCTCCCCTGCTTCGACGCTCTGATCACGGATCAGCCGACTTTCTGGCTCTCTTCGCTCCTCTACGCCGCCATCATCGCCTGCGCCTACCTGGTCGGAATCATCATGTGTGTGGCGAACGAAATGTCCTACCGCCAGGCTCTGGAGATCTGCACGGAGAAGACTTTTAGGGTATTGTATAGAGTGATTTTGGGGGTCATGATGGCTGGGTTGGCTTTGGTCGTTGTGCAGTGTGCGCCTTGGCCGAGTCTGCCGGCTTTGCCGACTTTGCTGGATATGGGTGCTTGGACGGGGTTTGTGGAGAGGTGGGTGGATATGGTTATGCCGAGGGGGGTTGTTGGGGTGCCGCAGCTTTGAGGGTGGAGGAGGGTTTGCGTGAAAAGATGTGAGTTGTGCAAGCGAGGCGGCTGGGTTAGTGAGCTGTGGAGGGCTTTGAAGTACTGAATGGACTGGGACAGGGTGGGAAATGGCTATGTTGGGAAAGTCACACGGACGAGTAGCTTGACGGGGTTGAATAAGGTCGCGGCCCTGGAGAGTTCGTGATCGTGGGTGGCGAAGTTGAGCAACGCTAGCCCTTCGCCTTGTCTATGTACGGCAGCAGTAGATCTACTCATAACAATCATGCCCCATGTAATCAAACCCACTGCTCTTGTCGTTTTTTCTACTCATCTACGTCGCTAACCCGTATGTCCCGTACTTCAAAGCAGCGGAAGATGCAAATATCATACTAGCCATAGCCTCTGCCTCCGCTGTTCGGTACTCACGGAGCCAAAGAGTGCGTTGACCTTCTCGATCCGACCGCCACCCATTCCGATGCGGCGATAAGTGACCTCGCTGCTCGCAGCTCCCGATGATTGAGCAGATATATGCGATTCAGTGCGGACTACGATGAGGTAGAAGCCGACTGCGAATGCATCACGGTCGGAGTTATCGACGACCTCCCACGGAGCGCTCCACGCCGATACTGGGAGGAGGTAACACTGAGCGGTCTCGTACTCATCCACGAAGTCCATGATGCAGCTAAGATAAATGTCACGATCGTCCGAAAAACTTCGCCGGAATGCTACATGGCGCTCTATTACGCGCTCTTCGTTCCTGTACGCATGAATCTGGCAGAATCCTTGCAAAAGGTACCCGTCCACACCAAGTAATGAATCCAGATCTTCAGAAGGGGGCGCGGAAAGCTCAGCTTCGTATTTCCATCTGACCTCGTCGACAAAAGGCAACGTTATTTCACCCCAGTCGTACGTTACACCTCCTACCACAGATAGCCAAGTCCAAGATGGCGCATACCCTTCGTTCTCAAAGCGTGTCAGCTCTTCTATGTACTCAATATCAGTCTCGAAGTCCGTATATTGGGGTACGTCCAAGCCTCTCAAAAAACCTCGATGCCATAACAGCCCTCGACGAAAGTCAGAAACGAACATTCCGTGCACATATTTAGCTTCCAACTCCGCCGAGAACTTCGCTGCCAGGCCCGCAATGGCCACGGCTCGGTCAGTCGGGAAGCTCAATTGTCTCCATGTATATTCCCGCACAAAGCTGTACCATGTCAAGTAGGGTCCGGCGGTCTTCTTGACTTGATCGTTGAAATAGATGTGCGTCGGGACTTGTCGCGTTCGACGTTCTTGCGCTATCGAGGGTACTCGCTTGGGGTAGGTCTCGGATGCCGTGAGCTCAAGACACTGCCAGAAAGCCAGGTCGGAGGTCAGATAGACTACAGCTGGAGCAAGCGTAGTTTCTTGTAAAGTCCAGGCACGTTGCTGTGTATGCGCAGAGAACAAGGCTCTGCGTTGATCTTTGACTTGCTCACGGAAGCCAACGATATCATAGTCTGGAAGCTCGAACTGGACTCCTGCATGGGACTTCCGTTCATTGAAAAGCCCATCGTTGCTGTCGGCAGCATCGGCAGCACATATACACATTGTGCAGTTCGCATAGACGTCAGTCATCTTCATCGACTCAATGCGCCAATCCTCGGGCGAGTCCTGAATGATGGTCAAGCAGTCAATCCAGAGGTATTCAATACCAATTCCTCGCACGAGGTGGATAGCATGCTGGAACGTAGGAGCCAGGTCCTCAAAGGGTATCTTCTTTTGGAACGCATCAATATTCTTAGTTGTCAGAATAAGCCTCTTCGACCGACCCCAGCAATGACTGAGCGCCACATATTCTCCCCTGGACCCATTGCTCAAAACAAGAACTGGGTCCTCTCGAGCATCCGGAGGTATCCAAAGTACTCTGGTGGGCAGAGCTGTCTCGGCGGAAGAATCATTAGAACGTAGAGACCGACATCCACGGTGGTTGGCTTGGCAGTTCTTCATCCAAGTCCGGATAAGGCCTACTACGCTTTCCTCGTTAGCCCGTCTGGCAACAGCTTCCGGCAACTCATACCCAAGCATCAGTCTCCTTGGTTCTGGAGAGTACCTAGATCTCGGTCTGAACAGTTCGCATTGGGCTGACATCCAGGCGGAACCCGATGCCCTGACATAGAACTTATCAGGCACATTCCTGTCCATAAAAGAGCTAGGAAACGCATTCATAAATAATTCGATGCTCAGAGGGTCGCTGTTATAAGTCCCGTGTCTCGCCGAGTGGTCTGACTCCCATATCGTGCGGATCTCGTGGCAGCCCTTACAGCCATTGTTCGCAGACTCCATAACGTACTGCAACGTGCCGACATGAAAAACATGAAGGCAGTCGGACGCAGATCGCTCGGCCGCGTATCGTTGTTGGGTATGGTCGAACTCCCAACCCTTGAAGTCGACCGTAGCAATGTCGTGAAGAAACGTGGCGCACCGAGCACACAGGTCACTCGTTTTGGCTCTCAAGCTTCTCCCGTTGACGTATGCCCAATGACGAGGTCTTGGTGGTCTTATGGTAGGATCTTTCGCCAGAGCCTCGATGGAGTAGTCGGGAAAAGAAGCTTCCAGCTCGCGCCTAGCACTGGCTATCATTGCAGCCGTCTGATCCGATGTCGGTGGCCATGTGGTTGCGCGGCGCCGAGCGCTCATGTCTCTCTGTTTAGATGCCATAGTTGCATTTGCCATCAACGTGATGGCAGCATCCGGGAAGACAAGCTGCGCCTCGCTGTGGCGTCCAGCCTGCGCTTGAAGAGCACAGCCGCGGTCACTTCGTGGGATGAGCAAATGGCAAACGGCACGAAGAGGACGCAAGTGCCCCGTGCGGTCAAAAATGGAACAATGCAGAACACAACGTGGGATGAAAGAGGAGGTCGCTGCTTGGGCCTCTGACCGAAAGGTGCGACTGCCAAGGACACGCTAGTCTAGCCATTTCGCTGTGCATACAAATGCACTCAACAGTGATACATCTATCCTGTCCACCCTACGCTCTTGCGTTACTAGACTCAATACCCAACGATCGTCTATCTCATCACCCACGAGAGCTGCAAAGCAGTCCAGCTTCATCCGCTCAACGAACCTCCCCTCCCCATCAATGCGCCAGAGCAACCTGACTAGCCCCCTCCGCCGCCTTCTTCAACTCCCCAATCGTAACCTTCCCCTCCCCATCTCCCGCCCCATCCACAAACTCCTGCGGAATCTTCTCGCTCAAATTGACCGCCGTGAAACTCTTCGGCAACTTCACCGTATGAAACTTCCCCCTCAGCGTCTCCAAAATCTCTTTCCACTCAATATGCGGCGTTAACCCCCTTCTCGGCGCACAGCCAATACAGTGCTTAGAGTCTAGGACGACGTCGAGGGGGTCGAAAGTATGGCACCCCGGAGAAATGGTGATGCGGATGGAGTAATTGTATTGGGAGTCCGGGTTTGAAGGGTCGATGTCTGCTTCTGCATTTTCGGATTCGTAGAGTTCGAAGCAGATTTGGGAGAGGTAGTCGAGTTCGGGGATGGCGTTGCGCGCTATCTTTGTTTGGATGCCGCCTTCGAGGATGCAGTTTAGAAGCGTGTAGATGTGGGATTCTTTCGTGAAGTAGATGTAGCTCCTCGAGTCCCCGCTTTCTTGCACGTCTTCCAAGTCCCGCACGATCTCCTTTAGCAATGGCAGGCTTGTGAGTAGGCCGATCTCGAGTTTCTCCGTATCCGTGATGCCGTACTCCTGCGGTCCAATGAAGTCGAACAAAGTCTTACTCAGACCGTAAAGCTCATTGAGCCGCTCAAGCCTAGCATCAACCTTGGCCTTCGACTCCGGCGCATTGGCATCGCCCCTGTATAAGCTGAAGTACGACTCCCTCGCGTACAAATCGGGCCTCACATTGGCGCTAGGATCCAGCCCCATAGCGCTCTTAGCAACCGACATCAGATCCTGTGACCGTCTCCGGAAACCCATCCTCTCACTCAACGTAGGCCTCTCCGCCCGCCTCTCAGCAGCAGTCGACGCCGCAGACCCCTCAGTCCCACCCGTCTCACTCCTCTTCGGCGATGTCAGCCCTGACGCAGCAGACTCCTCAGGCCCACCCGTCTCCTCGGCCGCAATCTCCCTATCGTCTCCCTCGTCCTCCCGAATCGGCTGCTGCTTATCATGCGTGCTCTCAAATTCCGCCCTCAAAGTCTGACTCTCCGTCCGATGGAGACCTTGCATACTAGCCACACTCCCCTTCCTCTCCTCCTCCTCCGCCAAAATACTCTTACTAGGCGTGAAAACCCACTCCAAGAATTGTCTGTTATGCAGCGCATCGAACTTCATAGTATCATAGAGCTCAGAGATCTTACTAGGATCAACTTTCTCCGCGTCCGTGAACTCCGCAAACAACTTCTCCCACCTCTCCCGAAACAAATCCGCGTCCTCGCCCGTGCACCATCTAGCTTGCACACTCGAAGCCTGCTGATTAACCTTCTCCGCCGTCTCGCTGTCCTTTTCACTACCCAGCGGAGCTTTCTCGTGCTGTGCTGAAGGATGCTTCAACTTCTCCAAACTAGCCACCGCCTCACTCCCCTGCAACGTCGCAAAATTATGCCTCATAACCCTCTGATGAAACTTCATCAACTCCACCACATCCCTCACGACCAAATACGGCTCCGGCGTCCCATCCTTCGGCCACGCAAACTGCTCTGGCGCCTTCTCCCCTTTCCTCAACAACCCCTTCAACCTCTTCTTCACTTTATCCATCTCGTCTTTCGCCGCATTACTGTCATCCAACAAATCCTTCCGAATCTTAATGAACTCTGGCTCAACCTCCTTCTTGTCCAAGAAAGCCGATGCGAATATCTGCGCCGAAGTCATAACGCGGCGCTCGGAGGACGTGAACATTTTGACGTCTGATAAGACGTCGCGGTTCATTAGGAGGAGATCGTTGCGCATATTCTCGCCCAAGTCCGCCGCCTGGTACCTAGCCGAATGCGTGGGCTCGCCACCCCATTTCATCACTAATTGCAGCTTATCGAGCACGAGATTCCCCTCAGCAGCCGCAGCACGAGACATCGTGACCTCCGAAATTGAATCCTGTCGCTTCTGGGCTTTGGCTTTGGGATCTTGCTCCTCTTTCGCATCACTCATCTTGTCGCCTAACGCAGCCTGCTTCTCCTTCTCCGCCTTAGAAATCTCATTCTCCTTCCACTCCACCCCCTCCACGCCCTCCTTGCCTTCCTTGCTCTCACCATCCTCTTTCTTCTCACCCTTCTCCTTCTCCTTCCCCTTATCTTTGGGCTTCTTAAACATAGGCTTAATCTGTACCTTCGTCCCCGGCAACCCCTTCTTCCTCCTCAACGCATTCTCCAATTGCCTTAATTTCCCTCGATCCTCTTGTCCCTCTTGAATCGCCACTTCCACAGCTTTCTGCACGCTCTCCAGCGCTGCCTCCCCAACCAAAAGCACCTCTTCCTGATGCCCTTTCAAAAGGTCGACAAAAGGTTTGGTATGAAACGTAAACTTGAACTTCTGCTTCGGCGTCCTGTCCGCGTGACGGATAACAGCAACCATACCCTTCAACTTCCACTGAGACTTCGAGGCCGGGGCGGGAACGATACGGGGTTCGCCTTCATGATCATTATCGTGTTCTTCATTCATATTCTCATCGCTCAGAGCCTTCGCTCCTCGGTCATCCGCGTACCGCGCATCGCCCTTCACAGGCGGCACTGGACCCGGTGAGGCTACGGCCGGAGGCGGTAGAACATCCTCTTTCCCAACCGGTATACTCGGTCTCGTCGGCAGACCGGTAGACCTCTCCAGACTAGGTGGGCTGGTGATCGGACTAGTAGTGCCACTAGGACTCCTAGCCCCAGCGATCCCACTCCCAGCCGCACCGGCCTGTCTGTGGTGCGGCACAGCATGGCCCACGCTGTCCCTAAGCTGGCTGATGCTCCTCGAATGGAAGACGCTCTTCAAAGCATTGCCCGTGAAAGTGCTCTTCCTGTGAACCCCAGCTTCTTTTGCTGCGCCATGAATCGGAAACCCATCCTGACTGCCATCCCCCTCCTCACTAGGCGTAGCCCTGTTCCCATCATACCGAAGTTTCTCCCTAACAAACATAGATTTCAGGATTCGAGCGCACTTATCGTAGTACTCATTGTTATCCTTCACAAAACTCCAGCCGTTGACATCAATGACATAACTCTTATCTTCCACCCTCAGAAGATCGAACCCGCAAACCCTCTGCCCGAAACCTGTAGCGATCTTGGCAGCCATAGTCTGCTCTTCTTTGGATAGGGAAGTGACGTAGCGGATCTCCTTGCCATTCGGATTACGCTTGACAACTCCATCCACTACCGGCGACTTGCGGGTTTCGGCGTGGCAGAAGTCGGGGCCGACGGTATAGGCTTTGACATCTTCCGCGTTTTCTACCTTGAGGAACTGCTCGTAAATGTAACTCTGCCCTGGCTCAGTAATAGCACGTGGGATAACAAGGTTCGCATCTTTCTCCGAGCTCTTATTGTTGACCTTCCGGAAGAGCCTCCTGCCTCCACCGCCTTGTGACTTCGGGTAATAGATATTGATATTATGATCTTCGCCACTGGTAGGTTTCTCCACGAAAGGTTTGGTTAGGCGATGGCCGTCTACGACTAGGGTGTCGTTGTCGTCTTCCATGTGCACATCTACCGGTGCAGCTTGTCCGCCTCCTCGCCCGTCGTCCGAGCCTTCGAGCTCGAGCCCAGCGAGATCATAGGCGCGTTTCGCGATGTACTTGGTTAATATCACCGGGCCTCCGTCCCTGCTGACTTCTATTCTTTTGGGCGTCGGCACACCGAGGTGGTCTAGTATGCGCAGGCAGAGGCGACGGTCCCAGAGGATGGTCTGCATAGCTAGATCATTGACGCAGAAGGGTTTGCGTAGCCGCGCGTATGCGATTGCTTTCTCCAAGGGGAAGCCATCCGAGAAGAAGCTGATGAGGAAGTCGCACATGGGCCAGTTTTCTACGCTCTCATCCAGTATCACTTTATCCCCGAATATTATAACATCGAACTCTCCCTCCTTGCCTACTATGCGGTTCAGAATATTGCGGGACGGTTTCGAGCGGGCTTTGCTGTCTAGAGCGCATATCCCTATCGTCCCGACGCGGTTGGGGTTGAATGTGTTGCTGCGGTCAGCGGAGGTAGAGGCAGAGGTCGGGTTATCGGTCGAGACCCTCCTAGAGACTCCCGGGGTGCGACCTCTGATCGTGCGGCCTGTAGAAGCGCGCGGCGGAGGGCCTGGAACTGGTGAAGTTGGTGAGCTTATGGAGGAGCCGGTGGGTGTGGAGGTAGCTATCTGTTGTAAAGCGGAGCCGCTGAGGGAAGGCGAGAGGGCGCCGTTCTGGCTCGCTGTCGTGACGTTGAAGTCTTGCAGTGATCGTGTCGTCCGGTCAGGCTCCGGTTGTCTGAGCGATCCATCCTGCTCGGAGCTTCCCGTCGTCGACGTCCCTCCAGTAAGCATCCCCTTGCCGTAGTTGTACAGCGAGTTGAAGGACTGCCGATTCGAATCCAAGTCTGGTTCTGATCTTCTCACAGCACTCGAGACACCATTCATATCCGACAGTGTACTCGTACTCGCTCCGGCCTCGCTCTTCCCACCTGATAATGTCCCCTCGCTAGGTGTGTCTTCTACAGCACTGCCCGACATTCCTGGCTTGTTGTTCTCCTCTTCAACTGTCATGCTGCTGGGTGGTAGTAGAGGACTCTCGGGCATATCAGAAAGCCTCGACCCACGGCGGGAAAAGGCGCCAGACGAGTGGTAGCGATGATTTGACTTTAAAGCGGGCGGTGGCATAGAAATACTGGCTCGGTCCGTCTCGCCTGTTGATGCGTCTATATCTGCATATCGACCTTTGCGTGATAACGATGCTGGTGTTGATGATTCGGATAGAGGATGGCTGCGTGTCGAGTCGTTCGATGTTGTGCGGGCAAGTGGCTCCATCATCGCTGTTGCTCGATTATCCAAGCAGACGGTAGGTGGTAAGGTTCAGACTAGCGAACTCGGTAGCCTCACTGCGACATAATCAATTCTTTTGTATGACAGGATTTCTCTCCAACGCTATGCAAGACTGTGAATCTATACCTCGTCTGGTAAGGTATTGTGAGGATGAGCACGCGACACTGTTTTCTCACCTAACCTGCAAGGTGTGCACAATGCCCCCACTGTGACGCTGATCTGCCTATATCTATACATATATGGCTGCGGGATGCAAGGGCCTGCATTAGCGCACCTCCGGTTAATAAGGGAAAGCTTGTTTCCTGCAGGCAAACTCGAAAAGTTTCCCCGACCTCCAAACTCCAACAGACGCGCAGTTGAAGAGCCGCAGGGGCCAAGATGGGCGACAACATGACGGACGGACGAGTAACGAAGCGCCAAAAGCTCACCAATGGCACACCCAAAGCACAGCGCAACCCAGGCACTTCGCGCCTCTTCGCGCCATACCGCACGATCGGCCTGGTCTCTCCTACAGCGGTACCCTTCACTTCCGTCCCATTGGGCAAGACGACGTTCCAGATCACGACATCTGTTGGTCGCAGTCTGCAGACGTACGATATTCGGACGGGGCTGAACTTGGTCTTCATCACCAGGCCGCAGACGCCTGGGCCGATTACGGCGAGTGTAGCATGGAAAGACAAGGTCTTTGGTGCATGGTCTGAAGGCGAGGATGGTGCGAGAGGTGTGTGGGTATTCAAGCGCGGGAAGAGGGAAGCTGACTTGGAGATACCAAGAGGATGGAGGCAAGATGTAAAGGCTTTTAGCTGCTTTGGGGGTTGGACTATTGGGGTCTGCGATACTTCGCTGCTGGTGTGGAAGACCGGGACGTACGAGCTATACACGATGCTGGAGGGTACATCGCCTGTGCCTTTCACGAGATGTATCTCGAGTTTGCCGACGTTCTTGAACAAGGTTATTGTTGGCAGAGAAGATGGCAGCGCAGAGATATGGAACGTCTCGAGTGGCAAGCTCATCTACTCCATCCTTCCGCCTTCAACATCCTACGGCGCAGTTACAGCCATTGAGCCAACACCAGCACTATCTCTCGTCGCCATCGCCTACGAAAAAGGCCCGCTCCTCATCCACGACGTCCGTGCCGACGAGACAGTCATGCTACTCAACGCCTCCGCCGGCGCCCCCATAACCTCCATCTCCTTCCGTACAGACGGCCTCGGCGCGGGCGAAGATGGCCAGAAATCAGGCGTGATGGCTACCGCTTCAAATGCATCCGGCGACATCACATTCTGGGACCTCAACGAAGGCGGCCGCAAAGCCGGAGTGCTGCGCTCAGCCCATGCAGACCCCACAGCCGACACTCCAGGAGGCGTAAGCAAGATTGAGTTCCTCTCTGGCCAGCACACGCTAGTAAGTAGTGGCCTAGACAACAGCCTAAAGACATGGACGTTCGACCAACCAATCTACTCCCCTATCCCACGCAGACTGCACGAGCGAGGCGGGCACGGCGCTCCGATCACGAAACTCGAATTTTTACCTTCCGCCTCCGATGGCTCAGATGACACAGGCAAATGGCTCATGTCTGCCTCCCACGACCGAAGTCTCTGGGGCTGGTCTTTGCGCCGGGACAACCAAAGCACCGAACTCTCTCAAGGAGCCGTGCAATCCAAAGCAAAGAAGCAGGGCTTACTCTCCGGATCCAACCGCGATAGCTTACAGGACCTGAAATGCCCACCTATCACAGCCATGGCTTGTAGCCTGAACAGAGATGGCGGCATCGGAGCTATACCAGGTAAACATCCCATCTGGCAAAACGCCAAGGGCAAGAAAGTCGATGCCGAGACGTCTGCTATGACGGGCTGGGAGAGTGTGGTCACTGCTCATGTGAATGACAACAAGGCCAGGACGTGGTTTTGGGGGAGGAAGAAAGCTGGGAGATGGGCTTTCACTACGAGTGATGAAAGCCCCGTAACTTCCGTGGCGATCTCTCCGTGCGGCACTTTCGCGGTGGTAGGGAGCGAGAAGGGTGGGATTGATATGTTTAACCTGCAATCTGGCATGCATCGACAGCGATTCCCGGCGAGACTGACGCCGCAGCAGGCTAAGCAGTTGAAGGTCGATCTGCTGAAGCATGGCGTTTGTGAGGAGAAGAGCTCAGATGGGAAGAAAGTCTTCTACCGCGGGCAAGGCAAGCATGGCAGCTCAGTCGTTGGGCTGGCGGTCGACAACCTCAATAAAGCCGTAGTCAGTGCTGGCAGCGATGGGAAAGTCAAGTTCTGGGACTTCAGTTCTGGACTGCTGACGGAGCAGATCGATTGGGGCGTCTCTACCGGCATCATCGCCATGCTTCTTCAGCGCGGAGCAGAACTCGCCGGTTTCGCCTGTGAGGACGGGTGTGTCAGGGTTGTAGACATCACGACAAGGAGACTCATCCGTGAGCTTTGGCCTTCTCGCCCATCGATACCCTCTCTCCACACCATGAGGTTATCAGACTTCACTTTCTCGCCTGACGGCCACTGGATTGCGGCAGCTATGGGACAGCTCATACTCCTCTGGGATCTGCCTACAGGGCATTTGGTGGATGCTTTCAAGCTGGTGGCGGAGTGCACGAGTCTAGCTTTCTCGCCCACGGGGGAGTTCTTGGCGACTGCTACGAGTGATAGTGTGGGCGTGGATGTTTGGAGTAGCCGGGCATTGTTTGTGCATGTGGGTACGAGACATATTGGTAGCGGGGAGTTGGAGGCGATTGTGGGTAGTGAGGTGAGGCAAGCGCCTACGCCTAGTGGTGAAGGCGGGCAGGAGCTCATCACAACTGCCGGCGCCGAAGAAGACGAAGAAGTGGAGGATGCGTTGCTGGATGGCTTGAATGGAGAGCCAGATCTTGGTCAGCTGTCCTCAGATCTGCTGAGTTTGTCTCTCGTACCGCGGTCAAGGTGGCAGAATCTTCTCCATTTGGATTTGATACGAGCGAGAAACAAGCCCATTGAGCCGCCGAAGAAACCGGAGAAAGCGCCTTTCTTCCTTCCATCTTTGCAGGATCGGCAGAGGGCATTGCCGTCAGACGCAAATGGACAGCCAGGAAGTACAGCAGCAGAGCTCGAGAAGGAACGCTCGAGGGTGCTGAGACTTACAATGGGGGGTGGTCGCAGCACTTTCTCCATTCTCCTGCAGGACGCTGGTGAGAGTGGAAGCTACGCTGACCTCCTCTCTCACCTCAAGGTTTTAAGTCCAGCGGCTGCAGACATCGAGATCCGTTCGCTCAGCCCGGACGGCGAAGAGATGGAGACTTTCGTTCAGGCCTTGACATGCCGTATGAGGGAAAGACGAGACTTTGAACTCGGCCAAGCATGGATGGCGGTCTTCCTACGTATACACGGCGATCTTGTCGTCAATGTCGAGGAGCTCAGGGAAGCTGTGGGCGAATGGAGGAAAGCGATGGAAGAGGAGAAGAAGAGGGTAGGGAGGCTGGGAGGGTACTGTAGTGGGGTTGTTGGGTATCTGAGGGCTGCTAGGGTGTAGTCTAGTCTAGATCATTGTGTACAGTGTGTGACGATGTCATTGCTTTTGAATCAGTAGCGGGCCCGTCCAACGCATAAGGTGTGGAATTGGCTACCTCCTTCTCAGGCGCGCCTACGCAAAGTGCTGTCACGTGTGTGGCTGAGTAAGCGAAGCTCGCTCCTTGCGGAGAAGAAGGAGATACTGTAGGGAACTGGCGTGCTGCTGGGGTGCGGCAAGGCTCTGCAGGCGTATTGGTGGGTGGTCGAGGCCTCTGAGGCAAGGCGTACACGTGCTGGACGTTGTATCACTAGTCGAATGATCGTGGGTTTGATGACGAGACGGACGGCTGGAACCCTTGGGAGCGCTGGGAGTTCTCATGCAAGTCTCGGAGTTGAACCATCCGCTACACAAAGCGCCAAGAGATATCACGCGTGCACTCGGATATACACATTTCCCCGTAAACTCACAATCCTGTATACCTTCCTCACCGAGAATCGTACCGAGTGTCGCTGACAATGGAACTCGCCACTCTTTCGCTCGCGATACAGCATACCAGGTCGCTCTTGACCAAAGTGTGCTCATCTGCTCATCTGCACGATCTCGCAATGTCGGTTTTGGCATGCTTCTCGCAAACTTGCTAGAGTACGTCCAAGTATATCCGACTATTGCCGTGGCCACAAGGCATCTGGTGGCGAATGCAAGAGCCCAAGTCTTGTCTGAGATGCAATCGAAGCGTGCCAACCTTCCAATTCCAGCGAGCCTTGCACCAACTGCCTACCCGATACTCTCACTCTCTTGCTGAACAAGGAAGGCGGTAGCAGAGAGAGTTTGCACAAGATCTGATCATTCTAGGCTCTCGCTACAACAGATAGGCGAAGCATGAGACAGACTTTCGCATTCCCCTCTCGGTAGGAGACTCCGAGCAATACAGCTGATCGCTCTTATAGCTACGCATTAATCTCATTGGCAGATCGGTCTTTGAGCGATATGTATCTGCGCACTCTATCTGACAGCTGAACGTCCCGAAAGCCACTCCCGACCAACACCCCACAACTCTAAACCGCATGCTCAGCGTGTGCCATCTGCGTAATTCATGCCACCCTCCCTTGCCCCGTGGGCTCTACTAACAGCGATGCAGAACGGAGTCCGGCTCACAGCGACAAAAGCGAGCATGTCACTCGCCGGCAATTGCCCTGCTCCATAGCCAGACGCGATGAAGAGCGTCCGCTAGATCGCTCCAAGAAATACCAAGCATCCGTACACGTGGCGCTAGGCCCATCACAGCCCGCGCAACAGCCTGCCCCAGTCGCTACGGGTCACTTGGCCAGCAACCAGGAAGGAGGGACAGCCAGAACGGCCCACGCGAAGTGCTCGCCAACCATATTCTCCGAGCCCTTTCGAAATCAGATCGCATGACCTTATGAGTTCCAAGAACTCAGTCCCTCGACCCTGTCCTATCGACGTATGACAATTCATCAGGCGGGCAAGTTCTTGTGAAGTTGTGAATTGGTAAAATATGCAAATACGAGTCTTCCTTTATTCCCCATGAATCGATAGAGAGCTGCCATCTCATACATACAAAGCTCTGACCCGATCCTGCACAATGGAAGCCCCATACTGCTGGACCAAACGAAATAATGCGAACTACATCGGCTGTTGCTGCCTGTAGCGTTCTTCTATCGGCATGTGAAGCTCTTTCAATCGTCATAAATTCGACAACGATCAGCTCTGACGTTGCCCTGGCCGCCCACCGGCAAACCCAGAAACCATTACCTGGTTGCGCTGTACGCCTGACCTCTCATGTGCTGCGACTGGTTTACCCGCGCTGACCGAAGAATACTATAGTCAACATGCCTTCTCAATACTGTCCCCAAATACTGCGCTTCTACTCATGATCTGCGCTGCCTATGCACCAATGCTGAGCTGCAGCATGATCTGGCCGCTTGCGTTACCAGCAACTGCACGGTGGTGGAAAGGCTGGGTATGTATTCCGCAGAGACCTGTATGCAATGCTTCACCAATAGCTAATACCATCTTCAGCGGCCGTAGATTACCAGAAGACAGAATGCGGAGCGCCAATCAGAAACCGAGTTGCTTTGATCACCACAGTCTCATGGGTGTTCTGGGGCATTTCCACGCTGCTAGTCGCTGCCCGCATTCTTTCGCGGTGCTCCTCGTGGCTCGATGGCCCAGGGATGGGCCCCGACGACTGGATGATTCTGGGGACGCAAGTCCTACAGACTGCCAACAATCCCTTGACCTACCTCAGTTAGTGTCCGCTTAAGTCTGAGCTGTAAGGATCTTCGGCTGACGTTCACCACCATGCAGCGGGCTTTTACGGCTTAGGCAGAGACATCTGGACTCTATCCCCATACCAGATAACCTCTGTCTTGCGTGTGAGTTAGCCTTCCTTCCTACGGATGCCTATAGCTAACATAATCCCATTAGCTCTTCTTCGTCCAAGAGATTTTCTACGTCATCGTCATCATGACAGCCAAAATCTCAATCCTCTTCCTCTACCTCCGCCTCTTTCCCAGCTCGTGCTTCACCACCTTCCGCTAAGCCTGCTATACCGCCATAGGCCTCTGCACCGCCTACTCAATCTCCATGTTCTTCGCCGTCCTCTTCCAATGCACCCCTATCAACTTCGCCTGGCTATCCTGGAACTACGACGAGATCTCCGGGGAAGGCTCATGTGTAGACACGCACGCCCTCATATTCGCAACGGCCGGCATCAACATCTTCCTAGACCTCGTAGTCATGTTCCTGCCCATCCCGCGGTTACTGAAACTCGAGATCTCGACTAGCAGGAAAGTGGGCGTCTGTGCTATGTTCCTTGCGGGCTTGGCAGTGACGGTCTGCAGTGCAGTGAGGTTAGAGTATCTGGTTGATTTTGGGTATAGCGAGAATCCCACGTGGGACCGGGTGGGGATCGCGGTTTGGAGTGTGGTGGAGGGGGATGGGACGGTGATCTGTGCTTGTTTGCCCACAACGGCCTTCTTGGTGAGGAAATTTTGGGAGAAGACGAGGGCTATGGGGAGGCAGAGATACCGTCACTGGCGCGTCTTCGGCTGGGACGAGGAGGGATCGCAGCAGAGGTTTACGATGTGATGGAGTGTTGCGCTGAGTTATGAGTAATGATGTCAAGGTAGCATGCTATATGCGAACGTTTCTGCATTGGACTGTACTGTGCCGTGCGCTTGGTTGAACGCATCTGTGCAAGCACTGTCTCCTCATACTAAATTAGTATGTGCCTAGCTACCCTTGGAAGCAGGGACAACACTTTTTCATCATGACTCTGAGGCAGCGTCTTGCCACTATCGTCAGAAGTAGCAGCCGACGTGGCTGGATGTGCCTTGGAAATACGCCGGACATGTATTACCATTCACACCAGTGGTGGTGGTTATCAATATCGCACAACCACGTCCATTAAGCCGTCGACCTCCTTCGGCTCATGATTTTTGAACGTGCCTTAGTCGTCATCATGATCATCTTCATCGCCAAAGTGTTTGCTCCGACATCATACCAACCAAGGCATGAAACCATCTTTCTGGTCTCAATACCGAGCATCCATGTCTTCCAAGTCGTCCACTTCTTCCGACTCATCATCACGCTCAGGCTGGTCATCGTCATCCTCACCGTCGCTCGAATCTTCGCTAGACACGACCTCGTGTAAAGACGTCTTACTCATACTATGATGCAACCCCTCCGCACCACCCACATTCAACAACTTCGCTTGCTCTGGCGTCAAGTCAACAATCTGCGGCGCATACTCGCCAGTCTCATCATCTTCGTCGAAAGCCGTAGTATCCATGCGCACTTGCTCGCCGTCTTCGAGATCCAGTACGCCGCTCTTCGCGAACGAGCCGCCGAATTGCCAGCCGTGCTCTGCGCGCAGGTAGTCTTCTAGATCATCCAGTTCGTCAACTACCTCTTGCACGCCTAGCCCGCCTTGACCCTGCAGACCCTTTCGGAAGCGAACGAGAAGATCTTTGAGCAGGGACCCGCCTTCGTCTGCTAAATCGATGAGGCCGCTATCCGCTAATTTGCAGTGCTGAAGCTGTAACGTGAGGGCTTTGATGGACTGCACGAAGAGCTCTGGTTTCTTGGCAGCTGCTGATCGGCAAGTGAAGAGAACGGTTAGTATGCGCTTCCATTGCTCTAGGCAGGAGAAGTTGTTCAGCGTAAGGATCATGAGGAAGCAGAATTGTAGCTCGCCGACTATCTCCATCATCTCTCCATCCCTGCAGTGTTCGTCGATGATGGCGTTCAGTGCCCATGTCCTATCTTGTGCGGCATCTGTACGTTCTCGGCCTGTGGCGCCTTCCCGCCATGTCTGCTTGAGGTCGATAGGTAGGAAGCTTAGCTCTTTGTCGGCTTGTAGGTTGATGTCTTCGTTGGTCAAGCCGGGTATAGCTTCCAGATCTCGCTTCGCTGAGCTTGCAGAGCTGAGTACCCAGTGATCCGCATCGCCACCGGTGACTCTGCACAGCAACGCCTCTTCAATATGCGACGTCAGGCTCTGCCAGTCGACGAGTTCCTCCTGCGCTTCTGCATCTTCGGTAGCGCTAGCCGTTGACTGCCGATACGGCGTCAAACCTTCCCTCCATATGCTTCCCAGATTGGCTCGCCACCGCAATCTCTCAGCTTCGTCCGTGACAGTTGCAAGAGTCTCCGTGGCCGTATCCCAGTTCAAGACGAACAACGGCGGACCAGCTCCGGGCGTAGGATCGGTGATACGGAACCAGATACCGTGTCTCTCGGAAAAGGCTGTGCTGGCGCCGACGAAAGCGAAGTGGAAGCCCGGAGGTAAGCTCTTCACGCCCTTGAAACGAGGTGTCGTCGTGAAAGATAGTAAGTCGATGCCGGCGAGAGCTTTGTCTGGAAGATTAAGCAGCAGTAACGCCGAGGAGTCTACGGTTTCCATCGTCAGGCTGGCTGCGCTGGCTGTGATGTGTTGAAAGGAGTTTTTTGCGTTGTGAACAGCTGAGCTGTCAGAAAGCAGTCGACGAGTGGGCTTGACGCTTTCTGTATGTAGTACAGTCTTTGGTGCAGTGTCAACTTGATGTCCGAGTCAGGTGTTTGAGAAAAGTTCAGGTCGGGTGGTCGAACGAGCAAATTGCATGTGATCCGGGAAAGGACGGCATCCCTGATATCCTGCTATCCAGACTTCTGGACTTGTCTGTGCGCAAGAAGACAGGAGTACTTTTCCTACACCCGTGATGAGTCTGCGAGGTCGCTGTTGTGTTGTTGGAGGCGACTAGAATCGGGGAGCAAAAGCCAAGCCACGCAAGGCGGGAAAGGAAAAAAATAGAAGGTGGTAGCTCCTTGAATTGGACGCTGTGGGAATTGAACTGAATGTGATGTTAGTGCACTGGTTGAGATATGATTGACATCACATTGACTTACCCCACGACCTTTCACAAGCTAATCGTTCGAATAATCGAAGATGCGAAGCGAAACTAATGAATATTAGATCATGCGCATCATCAGGATCATCTGTGATCGTTACTCACATCATACCCCTAGACCAAGCGCCCTGAGGTGTGAAGAGTCCAGTCTGAACAGTCTCGCCTGATCGATGGTGGCTGGAAAAATCTAGCCGATTATAGCCAGTCATCCCAAAGCGGCGAAGAAACCCCGAGCCATATGCGTGTTAATTGACTGGATCTTGATAGGCATGCTGTCACTTCTACTCTTCGGCAGTGTAAAGATGAAAACGGCGAGCATATATGAGAGAGACGAATGGTCACACTTGCAATGGGGATCTCCAGGTGTATTTATGCATCTCCCAGCTGTGAAGTCCGCTGCACGTGATATCTCAGCTTTTTGCGGAGCGGATGTTCACCTCCGAGACTTGCATTGGACTTCGTGAGCTCCCGTCTCGTCCACTGTGTCTTGCTATCGAAGCGGCCAGATGTCCAAGCCACGAACAGCAACGCAGGTATTGCGCCTCGCCTCAGCCTCGACCCACCCGCAATACGTCTGCAGGGCATGCCGGGCCCAAGCAGCACGCCAATTTCATACCACATGCCCGAATGCTGCCGAATTACCCTTCTACAAGCGGCTACAGAACACCTTGTTCGGCTCGAAGGAGTCACGGGAAGCCGAGAAGTCGCGTGAAGAGAAGCAGAAGCGGAGATCTGAGGAGCTCCAAACGCAGGACGAAGGAGATGAGCTAGAGATCAAGACAGGCAAGATGGGACGACAGTACGAAGTTGCGAGGATCATTGAGCCCGGCACGCACAAGGACTACGTGCCAGCCACCAGCTGGGATGGATTGGAGAGAGTAGGCAACACAGAGTGGGTGAAAGCGCGCGCGGATAAGGGGGAGCAGTACGTCGGGTTCGTGCCTGCCAAGAAGCTCGACTTGACCAACAAGCAATGGGAAATGCTGCTCCATCACATCATGGTGGAAGCACTGGTATTGCAGAAAGCGGGCAGACCGGCTGGGCAAGTCTGCTATCCTCGCGCAAACCAGCGTGAGGGTTCAGGTTCAGGGACTTGGAAGTACACGAGGAATGGGACGATACAGCCTAGCGCGACAGGCGGCAATGGTATCAGCGTCACCTTCACCGACGCAAAGTCAGTGCAGCGGATTCTGCAGGCTATTCCCGAAGTACTGCCTGAGCAGCAAGTTCAGGATGAGCAACTACTGTTGAGCGAGGTACAGAACGTGGTAGCCCAACGTGATCCCATGCCTGCGGACTGGATGGATATTTCGCTCCAAGACCCTGCTCTCAAAATGGCTGTACGTCTCCCTTCCCACCCACTTACCCACACACCCATTCCGCCCTCCACTCCCATCACTAACACCACACTTCACAGCTCATCAAACGTACCCTCCAACTAACCTCCCACCGCCTCCCCGACCCCGCCATCTCCACCTCCGCCACGCTGTCCGACCTCTACAATCACCTCTCCAAACCCCTCAAAGCCAAAAAGCTCTTCGAAACGCCTCAAATCCAGAAATTGAAGGTGCAGGCGCCGAATGTTAAGGTGCATGGGAATCGACAGACGCCGATACATAAGGAGAAGGAGGTAGGCAGGTGGAAGGTTATTGAGGAGGAGCTTGTGAGGAGGGGGTTGCCGGTTACTGGGAGTAGGTTTGTGGGGGCTAAGGCTTTGTATCGGTAAGCCAATGTGTCGATAAGCTTGCTTGTGGTGAAGGAGAGGGCGATGATGGGGAATGGGGAAGTTTGCTTTGGTGGCGAGGAGTCATGGTGGGTGTGTTTGTACGTCAGGCTTGTGTATCATATTGACTGCTATAGGGTATGCTGGGCCACGAGGTCAGGCTTGCAGTACCTGTGGTAGAGCTATTTTCATGGCTTATATTCTTGTTCTACTTCTCTTCTCCTTCTTCGACATTCCTTCCACAGTTTCAATAAGAGGATCTCTCGTGCAATATTACTGTTTCAATACCACGCACGTCTCCAGAGCGATATCAAAAAGACACTCAGCACGAGACATATTACCAGACAACCACTACTAATACCACACTATGTGTCCAATTCTTGCAATGGCAGTGGCAACATGCCTACTAGCCACCACAAGCGCCGCCCCAGCACCGCTCTCGAGCAATGCCTCGATAACGACAACAACGACTAACATCAATTCTGCATCCCCGACCATCGACGATTGGCAAGCCGAGTGCACCCACACCGGCCACGACTGCAAGCCCCTTTACACACCCACGAGCTTCTCCGCGAACGCCAACCCACCGCGGATAGCAAGTCTTCTGCCCGCCAGCTACTGGTCAATAGTCAGACGCTGCGTCGAGTGTCCCCCCACTGAACCCGTGTGCCCAGCCTGCGGCACCGACGACGAGTGCTCCTTGATCTCGCAAAGCTGCGATGCTTGCGCGTACACGACTTGTATTGCTAAGCAGCCCGAGCCTGTTGCTAGTTCTGCTGAGTCGAGCAGGGGGCCGATGTTACAGGGCTTTGAGAACTTCCTGTGGATGTTCAGCTTTGCGGCGACAATTGGGCTGTTGGCTACTGGACGATTCGAAGCACTCTTGCTGTTGCTTATACTGGTGGCTGGGAGGGTCCAGGGGAACCATGTGGCTAGTCGTACGGAGACGAGTACGGTGATGACTACTACAATGCCTGCGGAGTCTTTCACGGTTATACTGCCGCATACGACCATTGTGGCACCTTCATTGAAGCTCAACTGGCCTGGCGGCCTTTGCACGAGCAATGGCTGGGATGTGGTATGCCCGAGCAGCCCGACTGCAGTGCCGAAAGCTACGAATGCTGCAAACTCCAATCTCGACGCTTCGCTTGGATCTTTCGGACTGGCGCTCGCAGTTGGCCTAGGAGCAGGCAGGATCGAGGCCATACCGATAATATTGCTCGCAGCAGCTGGCGTAGCTCATGGGAACCACGTCCCAGATCACACGCTCATCAGCACATCCATCACCACCAACAGCTCAGCGACGGCTCTGGTGCCGAAGACAACCACTATCTCGCAATCCCCCCTGCCCGATGACAAGGCCAATTGCCTATCCACCGTCAATGGTCTGATCTGGAACGTCCCGTGCCCGACAGCCGTGGCGACCATCTATGCTGCGCCGACGCCAGGATCAAATCCCGTGTGCACTGCCAATGGTATGGTGCTTCCGTGCTCGGATGTGCAAGGAGCGCGGTCGGCGGGCTCGAGATTCATAAGCGGTGATGCTGCACTGGAGCTCGCGGGTCTGCTTACGGGCGGCTTTCATGCCCGCAATGGCGGTGTTGGATCACTAGTCACACGAGCGCTTATTCTCCTACGCTTGATTGAAGCGGCGCAGGCTGCGGAGTTGTCAAGGAGGACGATAACATCGACGACGACCAGGACGATAATTGTGGATTTTGCTGTGAAGGATGCGGGCGTCTCGGAGATCACATCAACGTCTACTGCGACGTGCTGGGCGACCAACAACGGTCTCTCGACAGAAATACCTTGTCCGACAAGGTACGTCCCTGAGTTCAAGCCTAAGGACCCGAAAGCCTGGTGCGATAGGGGCTTCGACGACGTGTGCAGGGCATACAACTTGACCACGTCGAACGGCGCAAACGCCAATGCCGGCATTACGACCGCCAAAATCATTGGTGTCACGATCCTGGCACTCGTGGCAGGCTGGCTGTGTATATCGTACCCCGTGGCGATGCTGGTGGTGATGTTGCTGGCCGCCGCCACCGCGTACGCTTCCCCAGTGGATGCTGCACCTACATATACGACACAGACCCCAACCGCCACGACGGAAACCGATCTAGCCCTGTATACAACGACGGGTCCCAATGTGACCTGCATTGCGAAAAAGGCGGAGTGCTACTCCACCAGTGCCGGCCTGGCGTACAATATACCATGTCCAACGGCGAATGAACCTCCGGCGCCATCACCAACACCGGAGTACTACTGCCAGCAAGACGGGTACGGACCGCTGGTCCCATGCCCTGGTAATGATCCCTCTGGCTCAGGCTCAGCTCTGCTGGCTCCATGGCTGCCTGTCATGCTTGGTGCGTTTGGACTTGGGCTCGGTCGCTTTGAGGCAGTACCCCTGGCCCTGATGCTGGGTGCAGTGATGGCGCATGCAGAGGAAGACGTCGGAGTCCCTTCTATGGCTACATCTTACGAGCGGACATCTTCGACCTTGCTCACCGTCGGCAGCTCGAGCACCGAGTGGCCGGCAGCTTTACCAGAAAAGGCGGCTTGCTACTCCACCAGTGGAGGGCTGGTCTACAATTTCGCGTGTCCGACGTCGACGGTGTACCAGCCTCCTCCACCATCGCCAACAATCACGCCAGAGTACTGTCAAGAAGCCGTATACCCTTGCCCGACGAAGGCTTCGAGTGCGGGCGACTTGCTATCTGCGCCTCCAGCACTCTTGGTATCAGCAGCCGTTGCCGTGTTTGGCGTTAGTCAGACCTATGCAGTACCTCTTGCCCTACTACTGAGTGCAGCGACGGCGTATGCGGACGGAGACGTCCAGGTCCCCTCGTCGACTACATCATACGAGTGGGCATCTTCGACCATGCTCACCATCGGCACCTCCGGTACTGGGTCTGTGACATCTCTTCCAGAGCCAACAGACGAGGCAGCCGATTCTACCATCACTTTCTCGGCCAACTCAACACTGGAAGTGCTGCAGGCAGACTCGACTAACGGCTGCTATATTGACCCCGACAGCGGTCTTCAGGCCTGTCCGTTGCCCGTGACTTCTGACACTCCGGCGTCGCCCAAATCCTCAGCAGAGACTTGGGCGCAAGGGTATGGTGCTCCGGGAGGTGCTGCTGTTAGCCACAACCCTCCGGGTACAGGCATGGTGATCAGCATCCTCGCCGGTGGCATACTGTTGGCTGCTCTCGAGCGGCAAGCACTAGTCGCGCTGTTCCCGCTACTCGGAGCTGGAATGGTGCACGCTGCACAGACTTCGCTGCCCTTGCCAGAGCTTGCTGTCAACACGACCACGACGGCGCTCTTCACTAAGACGGAGACGATGTACCTGTCGAATACGGACATGGCGTTCACACCGACCGTGACGTTCTACATTGCGCCTTGCACGCCCTACTGCACTGCCTTCAACGACCAGGGCAAGTGCACCGGCGTTGGAGGGTGCAACAACGCCGTCTCCAGCGACGCGGAGCGCAGTAGGGTCACGTCCTGGACCCTGGCAGCGCTCACACTTTTGGCTATCTTGTGCGGGATCATCATTGCCAGGATCGATCGAATTTGCAACATCTCGACTGACGTCTCGACTGACCGAGAAGAGTAAGCGGTTGAGTTGGGCTTTTGTTGGCATTGGGCGAATTTGGATTGGCACTGGAATCTTGTTGAGGCGGCACAGGGCTGCAGTCTGGAGTTGGTACGGGACGAAGGGTTATGAAATGTTCGTGGCGATCTCTGTGCGGAATGTGAATATTAGATAGTCCCAATTACGAGTGAATTCATCATGCAAATGGGACCTTCCCGAAACGCCTGCGCCAGACCTCTTGTGATCCAGAACATGATACTTGAAACATAACTTGCTGCAACATCTTCGCAGGCATCAAGACACGACCGACCACTGCCTTAACACTCGACGCCACCTATCCTTCAAAATGCACAACTTCATCAAAGCCTCCGTTCTTGTCGCCCTCATCGGCGCCGCCGTCTTCGCAGGCCCAGGTTGGACGGGGAAGAGGGTACCTCTGCCGGACCTCGCAGTGAACATTACCAGCACCTGGAGCACGCCTGAGATCCCAAGCTTAACCGCTATTCACGACTCCGAACAGCGCGCCAACGTCACCCATCACGAGATCCTGACACTATGCACACCGTACTGCACGCATTACACGAGCGACAGTAACTGCAGCAACATCCAAGGCTGTGGATACGGGGATTTCAACGACATCAGCGGTTACGTCGAGCCCACTACCGTCACTAAGATCTATCATCAAGCGCTCAACTTCGTGCCAGGAATAATGTTGGGGTGGTGTTACGCATATGACTGCTTCGGCTAGGCGGGATGGAGATGGCGTTGAAGGAGGTCTCGTGGACATGGACAGAGGCATACGAGTCTGAGTGGCGCTTGTGAAGGTTGTACGAATTCCCCATATCTTGTCTCTGCCAGACTGGATCTCGAACGATGCGAATGAGGCTAGACATGACCCGGTGTCAACTCATGTTCACCCGCTAGGTAGCAAAAAGTTGTCTTCACTCCAGACAATTCGCTTGCGTTACGGTCAAGCTCGTTACTCGGGACTGGTTTGGGGATTGCCATGTTCTGTTTGGCTATGCCGCAATACAATTACATCCACCTCAAGCTAAACTTTTACCATTAAGCTAAACCCACCCTTCTTTATTCTACATCCGAGCATGAGCAGCCCACCACCCAGTACAACGATGCCACCAAATACCCAGACGTAGGTAAAGCTGCTCGCGTTCAAAATCGCGCCGCTGATCGGCGTTCCGATCAGTAGTCCAAAGGAGACTATTGCGAAGCCCTGCCCCATTCTTGTCCCAATCACGGCTCGATTCTTCGTCAGATGTACGAATATCGATGGCGGCAAGCTGACCAGCGCTCCACTGAACAATCCGTAGAAGGCAAGGACCACAATTACAGACGCCACTGTGTGCGCTGCAGCCAGACAAAGACAGAGTATGCCCGTGAGGAAGGTGCACGGTAAGATCATGTTGAGAGGTCCGATGCGATCGCTGATGTATCCAGGAATGATTCGTCCAAAGGTGCTCAATGCGTTGATGATCGAGAGGAGGTAGAAGGCAAGATTGGGATCCGCAATGCCGGTCTGGATCGCGTAGGACTGTACGTAGAAGAACGGATTGTAGAGGCCCACAAAGGCCAGCGTCAAGCCAAGCACGAAGAGTACGTATGGCAGCTCCGTGAACGCGCTGAGATCCAGGAGCTTCCTCCGGCCTGCCGGAAGAACTCGCACTTTCATGACACTATTAGACACGAGAAGCGTAGCCAGCATCATGAAACCCAGAACTCTAGTCGCCCAGGGGAAGCCAATCTGCGGCTGTAGACGATGGAATACGATCGGGTAGACGACGCCGCCGAGAGAAGATCCGGCTGCGGCAATGCCAATTGCGGTGGACAGTCGAGTGGTGAAGTATGTGCTCAGAAGCGCGACTGCGGGTACAAACAGGCAGCCCAACCCAATGCCGGTGCATACTGCTTGTGCCAAGAAGACCTGGTAGTACTCCGTGCATAGACTCAGCATCATCTGACCGAATACTGCCAACAAAGTGCCTCCGCCCAGCAGATGAGGCACATATCCCGCATCGTATACAGGTCCGGTAATCGTCCCGACAAGCATCAACAAGAAGGCTTGCGTCGAACCAATCCAAGCAATGTCGGACGGTGACGACGAGCTCAGAATGCCCGTCTCGTAGTATGTCTGGTACGTTCCGAAAGTGTTGACGATGCCCCAAGTGTTCCAGAACAGGAAGAAGCTACCCAATACTTGAAGCCATGCTTTCAGTCCACCATTGGGCACAGCACGAATGCTGTTGACCGAGGGTTTGGAGGAGGCGACTTTCTCCAATGCCGCGCCATTGCCTTCACCACCGAGCTCTGGGTCGAGGCTCTCGGTGAAGGGAGGTTCGGCTGCCTCGCGGATTTCTTCTTGCGCTTCCGTGAGATGTTGTTCGCCGGCTTCCTTGGAGTCGTGAAAGCCACCATGTCCTTTCTCAGGGTCGCCGCTGGCTGATGATGTGGGCGATGAGATCGACATCTCGAAGACAAGGGTTCAGGCTCAGGCGCCCAGGCGGGACGAGGGGAGCTTCGGCGCGGTGCTGACTGCCGACGATGCAGGCACGCAGGACTGGTTGCCGGTTTTCGAGGTTCCCAAAGGCGTCCAGACTCCGTCGATAACAGTCCAGCACAGCGTAAAGTAGCATGTAGGGAGGTAGACATCTTGATGCGATTCCGTACTCCTGAGTTGCTATCGGTCGGATCCACTCCGCCTTCCTATGAGGCGTGGTGGGCGCCTCGTTGGGCGATCGTGCCTCTAATCTTGCCGTTAGCCGTTAGAACCGGCGGGGCTCACTCGGCATACATTCGGCCTGTCGGCATGTCCTAATCCCGAGACAGCGATTCGAAAAGGCAGGAACGAACATTGAAGGGCGCTACCAACTACAACTTTTGAGAACATTGCACACATTGCCGCTCGTTAAGCTAGCTACAGTAGAAGATCTGCTATATGCAGCACCAAAAGAGCTCATAGCTCTCCAAGACATTCCAACGACATCTGCAATCGAGATGGCACACCATATTTGCAACCACCTGCGCAGGTAATGCCGCCACCCTTTCCTTTTCCAATGTCATGATCGACGTGACCAAATCCGTCCGTCGCAGCTTTTCTTTCCTCCCGAAACGCCTTTCGCTTGCTATGCAGAGCCACTAAACGAAAGCTTGTACAACGCACCTTCGCCAATCCAATCGTACTAGGACGCAGAATCTCCGCACTCGACAGCTCTCATGCGGAGGCGTGTTTGACGCGGTTCAGAACACTAACGCCGCAAATTGCACGACTTCTCACTTCTCCGATACAGCCCCAGAAGATAGCGGCGTATCAATGCCCCTCCTACGTCTCGCCAACCGAAAGCCCGCTCGATGGTGAGCCGACGGCTCTACTTCCTCCTCGAAGTACATGTTCTGCACCAGCTGTAGATCGATGCCGTCATCATTACGACCAGCCGGCCGTGCTTGCAACACCTTCTTCCTGCGCGCCTCCCGCTCAGCTACCACTTGACGCATGATGCTTGACACCGTGTCCGCGCCGAGTTGGAATACCAGGTCGTTGTGCTCCAGTATGCATTTCAAAAGCGCAAACGGCAGTGAGAGCAGCATGCTGGATATAGTGGTCGTGACCAGTGACGGGCGATTGTGGTCTTCCACCGGTATCTCACCAAAGCGGATCTGGCTCAGGCGCGGGTCAGAGCGAGAAGGCCGGCTCTCATGTGAAGGCGGCAGAGCCGGCAGCCGTGGACACGATGCTAGTTGTGGAGCTGATGCATCGAGGTAGAAGTTCGGCGGGAACATGTGTACTGTGAAGCCGATTACACGATGCAGTAAGTCTGTAGCATATGGGTCGTATGTGGGGACGCCGGTGCCATCCAATTTTCCGAGCGAGTCATCACTAGAGGCACACGAGATGTCACTGCCGTCATCGACAGTCCAGTTCGGGCCAAGGCCGCCGTCCAGTGCGAAGGAGAGCACGCTCGACAAGGTGTTCCAGTGAAGTAGCATCAGTGCGACATCCATGCCTCGCGCTGCGACAGCTGGCAACTTCAACCATGCGGCGGTGGCTACTAGCTGTAAAGCATTCTCCATCCGCTCCTCGTTGGCTGCGAACGCTTCCGCTGTACCATGCGGATGTCTGTGCTGGCTGAGAGTAGCCAGTGGACCTCCGTAAAGATACTGGACGCAGTCGGTGAAAGCTCTCAGGCGCACGTACCGACCTCTCAGCCGAACGGGGACTTGAGTCTTCAGTGCTGCGGAAGCAGGTGGCTCGCTAGACTGTATGAGGTCAAATAACGTCTGACTCCGTGCCAAGATGATCTTGTGACTGTCAAGATACTGTCGGCCTCCATCGTGATCCTCGTTTATCTGCAAATGGCAGTCTGCTAGTAACGGATTCGCGTATTGAGACTGTACGTGATGACGAAGGGCTTCCGCGTTCTCAAAGCGTGCTGCCATCTCCGGATGCGGCATCTGTGGCGGCGGCGCTGTGTGCTGTGGGTAGTGATGACGAAGCTGCGGCGGGCCTGGCATGAATGGCGCCTTTGATGCGTCAGATGCACTATCAGGTGCAACTGGTGACTGAAGCTCCTCGTTAGGTTTGACCGCGGATGACGCATGAGATCCAGACCGTGAGCGTGGGTAGAAGCCATTCGTGAGCCGCTCTTCAGCAGGCGTGAAGACTTCTCGAGGTGGGTAGCGGAAGGACGACTGGCCATGATGCTGGAACTGCTGGTATCCTTGCATGTATGGAGGCTGACCACGCATGTTCCAGCCCATCCCTGGAGGTGGACCTTGATGCTGGGAGCGTTGCATGAATGGTTCTGACACATGATGTCCATGCCCCGGCGGAGGCGCTTGACGTGGAGGCCGCTCGCTGCCAAGTGGCGGCCACTGAGAAGATTGGAAGCCGGAGTCTGCAGATTGAGGTAGTGCTGGGGACGATGAGGACGAGTCGTGACCACCAAAGATGATACTGCTGGTGCTTGGGTGATGAATGCGGTTGGTGATCTGAGAATGCTGCGTGTTGCGCCGTGCCATCGATTCGGCCGACTGAGGTGTGTTGCGCTCTGCTGAAGGGACGAAAGCTGGTGGTAGCTCTGTCCTGAGAGGGCGCATGTCGAACTTGTCCGCAAGCCTTCGTCCCGAGGTTGGGCTGACTAATGGTTGTTGGTGGGATGGAGGAGCTGAAGGCGGCGCTCCGAGTTGTTGCGACGCCGAAATAGCAGGCTCGGGAGTTGCGCCGTTGGATATAGACATTGCAGCGCTGCCTCGCGAGAGCGGCGTGTCCGCTGCTGGTTCTGCAGTGCCATTCTGGGTTGGCTCGCTGGTCTCGACGGCAGTGCCGTGCCCGATGTTGTCTGCCGACGCTACCACCGTCTTTGCAGCCTGTGCATCAGGAGTTTGTACTGCGCCATTCGTCGTTGCGGACTGAGGTGTGCTTGGTGGTGCTCCAACTCTTGTATCTGTCTCCGATCTCGGCTGGGCTTTGGCTGGCTTCGGCTTGCTCAAGGCGAGTGGTATTGCTGGTACTATCCGGCCTTGCGAAGGCCGCTTACGGCCATTGGGCTGAGGTGTTGGACCATTCGAGCCGTTCATCGGTGGCATGGCCCGGTACAGCTGTCGTGTGGCTAACTTCGGCTTAGGCAGCAGATCTGTTTGCGAGAACCGAGGTGAGCACGTGGAGTGGGATGTGGCTCGATCCACTGGTATGTAGCGACCCCAGGAGCTTTGTAGGCGGAAAAGTAGAAACTCCTAGGGTGCCTAGAGCTTAGCAGGCGGGAATAATGTGCAATATTGAGATTTTGTGAGTACGTAGGAAGAGTCAGAGAGTTCAAGACGACCATGGTTGCCGGCAGCGAAAGAGGTGGGGTTCGCAAACGTTTGCGGAGCCGGAGTTTGTCATCACTAAGCTTACCTTACCACGTCCGCTATTCGCTCTCATAACATCTACCGGTACACAATCTGCAGGACGAAAGGATGTTGTGCTGCGGAATGAGATCTGTTTCCTCAACCTGCGTGCCTTCCTGTTCGGCAACCGCGAGGACTAGCCCACAATGACTCCTCTCCACGATGCCGTTGATCCGGACCATCACACCTTCTCCACACCTTCTTCACTCGTGAAGACACCGGTATCTTGACCGCCGTGAAAGGCACAATGCGACCTTGCTACCACAATATAATACTAAGAGACAGAACTACGACCATGCCTTATGCCGTGAAGCCAGACCGCCACCCAGGAAGAAGTCTGCAATCTCGACCCTGCACAATCTCGGCATGCCGACCTGGTATCCTCAGCAGGTAGGTACTGATGGATACATGCTCCTTCTCACAATACTTTCGGCTTGCCGTAGTGTTACTCCCTTCTCACAGTGTTTACCGCTGCCCAGTCCACATTTTTCCTCTTCATCCAACCTGAGAACACTTCAAGAGACCTAAGATCAAGACCTCATACAAGCCTTACAACCTTGATACACTCATCCATTGTCCCCTATTCCTACTCGAGAGAGCCCGCACCAGCACCAGAGCAACCTCGTCGACATGTTCCGCGAGCATCACACTACCTCACCGGCCCCCTTCCACCTACGACAGAGCCGTGGTCAGGTCCACCATCAGCGGCAGGAATGGCATCCAGCCTTCAGCTTCGGCGGCAATATGCCGAACGTGAAAGGCAGAAAGGAGACACTCGACCTCAGCATGCATCTTCCATCTCACAGCTTCAGTGTGTCTAACCTCTCAAGTATGTAACCGATTACTGACTGTGATAGGCAACCGCTTCGAGGCCTTAGCCACTCCATCACCAGAGGACAGATCAAACGGGGAGTTCTCAGCACCACCCCGCTACCGTCGATCCCGCAACAGTAGAGGCACGAAGGAAGCGAAGAGACGTCGTGATGCCAGACGCAGCAGGAGAAAGCTCGCTGCTCAGATGCTTGACGACCAGCTGTCACGAGAGATCGACCAAGCGTTGAACCTGGTCAACTTCTTCCCGACACCACCTTCGAGTGTGCCGTCACCGACGCCAGTCTTGCCGATGACTAGCTTCGCACCGCCCATGCCAGCTTACTTCCCACCATCCGCACCCTCGCCACCACAGTTGCCGAGAATGGAGTTTCCAACCTTCTGCGTGGACACCTTCCCTCAGCTCAAGCCTGACCGACCGCCGACGCCAGCTTCTCCAATCTCTCTGCCGGACTGGTGTCCCGCTCTTCCATGCTTCACACGCAATGGCACCTGGTGCGATGGTCTACCCAAGTTCTACGATCTATCAAGCCTGCCCGAGCCGAAAGAGCTACCGAAGCAGGAGCCTCCGCTCAACAAAGAGCTCCAGCTCTGGCGCGGTGATCTGGACCTCAAGCCCCGACAGTCTCGCTTCTTCCCCATGCAGCAAAAGGTGACGAAGCCGACTGTGAAGCTCCCGCCGACGGCATGCAAGCTGCACATGATGGAGAAGAGGTTATCGGATACGACCAAGCCATTAACGTACGCGGATGCGGTGAAGAGAGGCGTACCTACCTGTATGCCAGAGGAAGAGGCAGAAACTGTCGATGCTTCCGGCGCTGCTCTGCCTCCGACGCCGGCGACTGAGCCCACTGCTGCGAACCTCTGGCACATCCTCACGGCTAAGACTACGAAGGGCGACAACGAGTCCGATCCGTATTTGGCAAGCTTTGACCCTACCGTTGCGGAATGCCAGGCCGAGAACGACCCGTACCCGACGGGCTTTGGGCCTCTTGCTGCAGAGCGCCAGGCTGAGAACGACCTATCATCTGCTACTGAGCCGACAGACCCATATCCGGCAGGCTTCGGGCCTCTTGCTGCAGAATGCCAGACTGATAAGGGTCCACACCTTGCGATCGAGCCGACTGACCCGTACTTGGCAGGCCTACGCTCTTCCGGCGCAGACGAAGACGCGAGTGAGAACGATGCATACATGGTCGCCTGGGTGGCCTGCTTCGAGGACGACTGCGCTCCTCCAATTGACGACCACCCAGAGCTTGACAGCAATCCGTACCTTGGTCTATGGCACGGTCACCCTGAGACCGTGAATGAGGCAACCCCTCCTGCCGAGCTCGACGGCCAGGAGCTACCGTACGTCCATGCCAACAGTTTGACTGGCCACAACAGCGAGATCGTCTTGTCGCCATATGTAGTTGAGCACCCCGACATGATCGACTCGGCGGTCTCCTTTACGCCTTTACCCAACACTCCTGTTGGTCTCAACGAGTTGCTGGTCGACATGGATGTCCTCGAAGAGGTCTTCGCCGGCAGCATGATGCAGACTGGAGACGGAGAGGACGATGTCGACCATATGTACCCGGCGCCATCACCTCTCAGCCACACCCCGAGTCTTTCCCAGATCCTGCCTGTCGACTGCGTTGCCGAGATCGACGGAGGCGAGCAAGCTATCAACTCCTCCGATGCTCACTTCCAGAGCGAGCAAGGGCTCTTTGAGCTCCCATCGCCGTCTACCAAGAGCCCGACAGGCAGTGTCATCGACGTCGCTGCTTTCCTCAAGCTGGGTCACGCTAAGAAGTGCTGGTGCAATCTGTGTGATGAAGCACCGACGATTGTGTCGACTCCGGAGATTGTCGAGACGCCTGAGCTCATCTCCACTGATGCACTCGCGGAGATGGACGACGAGTGGATGCTGTACCGGGCTGCTGACGATCAGTCGACTACCACACAGCCGATCGCGATGATTGACGAGGAGGAGAAGCAGACTACTCGTACTAGGTGCGGCTCGGCGCCCGAGTGGGACGACTTCTTCCCTCCCACGCCCAAGATGAAATGGCAGGATGTGTTGGCGAAGCACAAGGATGCTGACGACGCTGAGTTTGATAGCGATGAGGACGGTGATTGGATCTGGGATGCGGACTACTAAGAGCCTCCTACACCGAGGCGTGTTCTGGCCTACTGATCTTTGCTTGCTGCTTGGTGCATGCTGCGGACTGGAGCCTGAGACGGCGTTAATGCTCTTGGACTTGTGAGCGGTTGACTGGAGCTAGCATTGGCGCTTTTAGGATGCTGTAATGGACCTGAGATTGATGTGCTTCACTAGGCTCGATCATCTGCTACGTGATACACTACCTTGTGACCGGCATTTCCGCTGCCGACAATACCGTCAACATAGCGCTGCGAAGTCACTGCCCAAACATGAGTGAGTCACCTTGGAAGTAAAATAACATCGCAAAATCCACGGTCCCCCTCCGCCCGACAAACCAAGTGACGCCCTCTCAAGCGACTGAAGCCCGTCAGCCTCTTGTATTCTACCATATCGAGCGAGCGTCCTCCCATTCTGGATCATAGCTCCTAGAAGTAATGAAACCCGACATCCAACGCAATGGCGCCCATAAGCATCATCACGCGCCTCACACGTGTCCTGCCCTCCAATGATGCTGATGAGCTCTGCAGTGTATCTTGTCCGCTGTAGCCGCAACCCTGGATGTCGGTGCACTTGTTGTTGGCGTCCAGGGCTACACAGTAAGGAGTGCAGGTCGCCTGCTGCAATTTGACGGGTACAATGTCGGCTGGAGTTGAGAATATCTCCTTGTTGACTTAGGCCGTTGGGTGGACCGGAGTGGGCACCGTGCCATTGTTGGCGAGGTACGGTAATGGTATTGATGTGCTCGTTGCTGCCATTGCTACCGTGCTGATGAGTAAGAGCAGAGTGACACCTGCTGTGAGTGTTGAAGTGGGTTTCATGGCGCTATCTGCCTTCAAGGATCGGCACAAGTGAGGAGTGTGAGCTTAAGGGTCTTTGGAAGATCGTTTCCGAAGCTTTTTCAAGACTTTCGTAAAGGAGGGTGGCGTTGCTGTTCGTTAGAAGAAGCCGGGCGTGGCTGTAGGCAAAGGATATACGCCGAAGGACGCCTCACGTGGTGCCCACTTGCGATCGGTCACTGGCTCATTGGCGGGCGTAAGAGTCAATGGCTGCTCGATGTCATTTGCCACTGCGGGCAGATCGCACAACCACGGTTAGGAGGCATACAGTGTGACAACCACACGGTCGCATGGGATGCAGTAAGATGGCGCTATGCCGAGTGACTTTATGAGTCTTCCGGTCTGCTTTTCGGCGAGCAGTAGCTCGAAAGCCAGCTGTATTAACTTCATACGCTTTCCTTCTCCACCAAAGCCGTAATACAAGATAAGTCCACCTTTGAGTATCTCTCGACCTCATGCGCATCAAGCCTGGCTAATTTTGAACCCACTCGGCACCAGACTCTGGAAGACGCCGTTTGGATCATACGTCTCCGCGACCGCCTTCATGAACTCGACACTGGCATTTCCGTAGCCACCGAGCGGGTTATGGAATACATCGGCGTAGTTGGATGGGATTTCTGGGCAAGTGTAGGTCTACCCATCCTCCCAAACACCGCTTGTTTGCTCGGTGCGTCTAAGCGGGGGGGCGAAGAGACTGACGCCCACTCCAGCGATTGGCAACACGATTCCTAGGGCGAACGTCACTGCCGAAGCACTGCGCAAGGGCGAGACGATGTACTACAGGGCGCGAGATGCTCTCCTAGGGACGAATGTGACCTACATCGAGGAAGCCGAGACATCGCTGCACATCCTCCTTGTGGCCGGCCCTAGTACGCAGCTTTTGTGCCAACGCGTGCGCGCGAGCACAAGCATGAGTAGCGGGAACTTGACGCCAAGTAATGTGAGCTTCTGGTGGATGAGTGTCGTTGTTTTGGCGACTGGGCTTAGTCTGCTGTAGCAGCTGTACCTTGGCAACCGCTTTGTACATTGCGTCTCATGTTGACTGTCGCACGCCCAACACCAGTCTACCCCTCAGAACCGCAAGCCTTCTGCTCAAACCAGATCTTTTGCTGGTGTTGAGCCGAACCCAGCAACGTAATTCCGAATGACTCGCCGCCATACCTCGCTGCGGGGCGAAAGGCGACAGTATGTCATGGCGCCCACCATGCGAATATCTCCTTCCGAGCACGATCGAGATCGAAGCCAGTACATCAGCAACTCGACGGAATGCTGGGCAATAATGGGAGTCTGGGACATCCTCCAATCCGGCAACTCGGGACATCTCGGTACGTGCCTTCCCCAGCTCTCGGCACCTCCACAATTTCCGCACTTTGAGCCTGGGTATCAAATCCTATTCTACCTTCCACCCAGCTGCCCAGGCAAACTACGCGTCACGGCCTCTGAGATGGCAGTGCACCGGTCACGTTGCTTTTCTCCTGTACAGGATGACCGGCAATTGCACGGCCTTGAACTCCTGCATCCAACGCGAGAGCGATGGAAGCGGGGTTTGCTGCATCACGATGCTGTCTACGTCGTGCCATTGGCTTGGTGTGCTCCCGTACCTGGCGATCCCCTGCAGTATGGGTGATGAGGCAGAACCTAGAGTGAGGGGTCAGCTGCTCTGCCTTTCACGCGCTCTGCATGATAAGCCAGGTAAAGCTGTATGCCTGCCGACTACTCGATCTCGTCTGTACTCTTGAAGCACACGAATACCTACCAAAAGCAGGCCCCGATACAGACTAATAGCCATGGGTATCTACACGAAGCTCCCAGAGGAGCACCATGAGGTGGACGTTATCGTCTGTGGAGGTAAGTCGGACACGCTTGGAGCTCGAAAACAACCACGTACTAACGGCTTGTGACAGGCGGCCTTGCTGGCTGTGTCGTTGCTGGACGCCTAGCTGAAGCCGATCCTAAGTTGTCAATCCTTGTCATCGAGCAAGGACCCAATAGCTACGAGGAAGCCCAAGTTGTCCAGCCGGCACTCTACCCGCGGAATCTCTTTCCCAGCTCCAGGTACACCTTGTTCTGGCAAGGCAACCATTCGCCGCAGCTTGCGGATAGAAGGCCTATTGTGCCGTCCGGAGGTACCTTGGGTGGAGGAAGTGCGATCAATTGGATGGTGTATACTAGAGCGCAACGCAGCGACTTCGATTCGTGGAAGACCGAGGGCTGGAGTGCTGATGAGCTATTACCATTCTTGAAGAAAGTAGGCAGCATGGCAAGCGCTTTTGCACTGTTAAATTAAGCTGACACATTGATAGTTCGAGACGTATCATGGTAAGGGCGACAAAGAAGCGCACGGCTTCTCCGGCCCTGTCAACATCTCGAAGGGAACCCACACTTGCAAGGAAGCTGAACAGACGTTCATCGATGCTGCTGACGAACTCGGCTATCACGAGCTGAAAGATTTGCAGAACCTGGATGCCAACAATGCGACCGAAAGGTGGCTGAAGTACATTGGACCCAATGGCCGACGTCAAGATGCAGCGCATCGGTTTGTCCACCCTAAAGTGCATGGCCAAGACTACCCCAATCTGCATGTTGTATGCGAGAAGCAAGTTATCAAGGTCCTCTTTGACGACAACAAGAAGGCTGTCGGAGTGCACTACCAGACCAATGCCAAGTTCCTGCCAAACCCCGAGTTCATGACGAAGAAGCAGGAGCCGCGCACGGTTAAGGCTCGAAAGATGGTGATTTTTTCGGCCGGCGCCAATGCCACCCCTTTGATCCTCGAGCGGTCCGGTGTCGGCGACCCTAGAGTCCTCCAGCGTGCTGGTGTCCCAGTAATCGAAGACCTGCCTGGCGTTGGAAATGACTACCAAGATCACCATCTGACATTGTACGCTTACCGGACGAACCTCACAGCGAACGACACTATCAATGCCTTTGCAGACGGACGATTCGATGTTCAGGAAGCTATCAGGAAAAGCCACGAGCTGCTAGGCACGAATGCCATGGATGCCTGTAAGTTCAGCACAGCTTCGCTACTCTCATTGTGTGACATGAGTTGACCTCTTCATCCAGCTGGCAAGTTTCGCCCGACCGAAGCCGATGTCGATGCTCTTGGGCCCGAGTTCAGGGCAGCATGGGACAAGGATTTCAAGAACGCCACCGATAGACCGCTGATGATCATTGCCCTATACTTGGCCTATTACGGCGACCACTCGATGCTTCCAGACGATGCAGAGTACGTCTCTATGGCGAATTGGACCGCTTACCCGTACTCGCGTGGCCATGTTCATATCACAGGATCTGACGTCGGTGATACCGTCGATTTCGATGTCGGCTGGCTCAAAGATGCAAACGATATCGATCTCAAGAAACATGTTTGGGCATACAAGCTGCAACGTGAGATGTGGCGGCGTATGAGCATCTTCCGCGGCGAGCTAGCGTCAAGTCACCCACGCTTTCCATCTGGCTCCAAGGCAGCAGTCATCGAAAAGGCCGATGGCCCGGTCTCAAAAGGTAGTAGTCGTCTTGAGTACACTGGAGAGGACGACAAGGCCATCGAGCAGAAGGTCCGGGAGATAGTGAGTACGACTTGGCACTCGCTGGGCACATGCAAGATGGCACCACGAGAGCGAATGGGCGTAGTTGACAAGAACCTCAACGTACACGGCACGAAAGGTCTGAAGCTTGCAGACTTGAGCGTACCTCCCGAAAACGTCGGTGCCAACACCGGTAATACCGCATTCTTAGTTGGCGAGAAGGCAGCGGACATCTTCATGCGGGAATTGGGCCTGGATGCTTCTCGAGCGGAGAAGGCCCGTCCTAGACTGTAACGACGGACCGCTGTTACGAGAGCAACGTCATATGTAGATAATCCAATCTAAGTTCTAGCTCATTCAAGGTGTGCGCCAGTCAGAGTATCCTATCTAGTGTGGAAGGAGTGTTAACCACCAATGAAGGCTCACACGGGCAAGTTACCGTGCTTCGAGACGAATCTCGTGGGCTCACCAGGCAGCGAGCTGCGCATGTGCGACGAGTGAACGGGACGCAAGGTGTACGGCTGGATGTACACGGCCTTCTTGCCGTGCAGTGGCGGATCCAGATTTTGCAAACACCCGAGACATGTCGAATACCTCATCAGCACGTGGTTGTTCTACTTCTCGTATACAGAAAAAATCTTGCGCAATGGGATCAGTGATCAGCGGCTACTTCGCTATTCTACACCAAACAATTGCATAGCTGAGGGCGCGCCGACTCATGTGCAGCAGCTTATGATCTTCTAGAGATCAAATCTCAGCCATTCGGCTCAGTGCCGTGGCTGCCGGCAGCGATGCCGGTGTCCCCCCAGCAGCCAACGACTGCAACTTGGCCCTCCAAAACCGCCACCTGGGCGCGCCTACATTGTCGCTCTCGATGCCCGCTTCCTTCGCAACCGTGCCAGGGGCGACCGAGACCCTGTTGCCAGAATACAGAACGCTTAACGCCCCATGCCAGTAGTAAGCTCGACTGACGATTGAGTACGCCGCCATCTCCTCCAGCCAGTACCCGTATACAGCCAACCACATGGCTACAATATCCAGCATTTCGGCGCTTACGATCGTTTGCTCTTCTAGGACATCGCGCAAAGCAATCACAGCGCAGAACCTCAGATCGTGCGTCTGCGAAACGGACAGTCGGGCCGCCAGCACGTTCAGGTTTCGCCACTCCTGCAGTCCGTCGTAGGGAACCCTTTCGCGACGGCCTTTGAATGTCGTGACGAGCATGTCGGAGAATGTCGACTCGAAGAAAGGCAGGTCGACCCACAATCTCCCTTGCTGCTGCCCTTCGGTGTCAGCCGATGTTGTGCTAGACGACTGGTTGGCCTCCAGATATCCAAGCTGCTTGATGGTGGCTAGTAAATGGAGCAGGCGCTGGTGGTCGAGTACCGAGCTCGTTGACATGCCTACCGTGAGGAAATGCCACCAGAAATAGTTCAAATGCTCCTTCAGATCCGGGAGCGAGTAGTTGTGCTCGCCCCACTGCCCCGAGGTCGCGAGTACATCGCTGTACATGGTAGCACATTGCCTTCCGACGGGTTTGACGTGTAGTGAGTCGAGCACATGTTCTTGACAGGCTGCAAAGTACTTCCCTTCGTCGTTCCATCGAGGTCCTGGGCTTGGTGGCTGCGTTAGGTTGCTGTCCATGGTTTGATTCTGCTTTTGCAATGATAAGGTGTCTAGTAAACAGTTGTTGGATTGAGGAGGGATGCGGCGCAGCCAAGCTACAGCAATGGCGCGACGTCAAAGATGTTCGGTCGAGCGAGGCTCGATGCCAATGGATCGTGCCGCCATGGAGATATGTCACGATGGATCCTCCAACTCCCATCACGACCAGCAACACTCGAGGTCCAGTTGAACGCTATCAAGGCGGTGATCATGCACATATTCCCGCAGATCAACCATAGCATATGCACAGCGAGTACTGCCCAGCACCAGATCCGAGTGCAGATGTCGATAGCGAGCTTGGAGAGCACGAGGCACCGAAGTAGCTGACGAACCTCTGCTGCTGCTAATGCTGCTCTTCTTCCGAGCTTGACAATCATAAGTCGAGCTCTCTGCGCTTGCGAACGACCTCGTTGTAGCCGGCTCGTAGGGGAATACGTGCCCGGACACCATCGATGTTACGGCTTTAACGCAGTGGCGAAGAGCCGGAGGGTTGTTATATGCGATTTCGATACAGCCTAACTGACCACTAGTATCCTCATCGTGGGTGCATCTGGCACTGGCCTTCCTCTTTGCTCTGGGGCGTTTACGGGTCAAAGCTCACAGCCCAAGTCTCGTCCCGCCTCAACTCACCCACACGATCCACCATCACTCCCAAGCCTCCCCCATCAAACCGCCCACACCTTCTCGTGCAAGCCGGCAACGCACACTAAACAATCGCCCGACTTCCTATCCACTTCGCAAGCCTCACAAGACGAACCAGAGAAGCCCACGGCATCCCGCTCTTCTTCCACGCCCGAGGCTCCGCCACAGACGTCAAGAACCCCGCCATATTATTTACTTCAGCGAAGCATCCGGCGCTGTATGGCGCTAACTTGCATGACCTCCTATCGTTATCGACATCTAGGGTGAAAAGCTCGTGGTTTGGCACGCAGGTGAAGCAGCTTGGTGCGTAAGGGTCCGTGTTGCACTCGGACGAGCAGAGGGCGGCGATGGCTTGGTTGGCGAGCTGTGCGATGATGTCGTATTGTTGGGTTGGTAGGCCGTTGGCGAGGCTTGCGAGGCCTAGAATGCCTACTTTGAGTGAAGTGGTGAGCTTCATGGTGCTGGAGTGTAGGTCTTTTTGGGGTTTAGTCGCGCTTCGGTTCGGTAAGACGTCGCTTGATTGGTCTCTTCGCTTGGTGCGTTGTGTGGCGGTATTGTGTGATATAACAAGAGTACGATCGACCAGCAGGGCTTATGTATGAGGTGTGGAATGTCCTCACTTCACGTCTTTGCGGCGTACCGTAGTTCAGGATGATACTACGGTCTTGGCGAAACTTTTGAAGACATCACGAACCCAGACCTGGGTGGGTACTCGTGCTTGCATCACGCATTCTCCTCCGCCGTCTCGTTCTTGATCTTGGCGTCCTTCTTCGCTGGCCGCTCGCCGAATATGGTCGTCCCAATCCGCACCTCATCACTACCCTGAGAGATAGCAGCCTCAAAGTCCGAACTCATGCCCATGCTCAACTCCAACTCGCTTGGCTCCACCCCCAGTTCTTTTGCCACCTTGTCTCTTGTCTCGCGCAGCGCTACAAAGTCCTCGTTCACAGCATCTTGCGAAGTAGACGCCTGACTCCGTGCGATAGCTCCTATCGTCATCAAGCCCGCAAGCTGCAGATGAGGGCACTTCTCTCGGACATGCTTACACAAGCCGGCTGCCTCTCCCAGCTCGACACCGCTCTTCTCTGCCTCACCGGATGTATTGACCTGCACAAGTACCCTGAGCTTGTTACTAAGCTCCTGCTTCTCTGCCAGCGCCGCCCGACCTTTCTCTAGCGCATCTGCTTTCTTCGCGGTATCTACACTACTGACGCAGTACAAGTTCGCAACCTGTTCAGCCAGCGGCTTGCACTTGTTCGTCTGCAGCGCTCCTATCATGTGCCATTGGATCGACTTCGGCAGCAGCGCCGCTTTCTCTGTGAGCTCTTGGGCATAGTTCTCACCGAAGTCCAGCTGTTGGCGTGGCTCCTGGTGTAGCGCTAGCACATCGTTCGCGGGTTTGAGCTTAGAGACGGCGATCAGACGGACCTTGGAATCATCAGTACATCGTCTATCTTATGACCGGACTGTTGAGCCTCGTACTTTGCGGCCTCCTGCTACTTTGTCCACTCTGTGGTAGCACTGGCTCAAATTCTCGGCGAGCTGCTTCGCCCGCTGTGCATCGATGCGCATATCGCTATCTCCTGTGCCATTCTCCATAGATGCAGTATGATGTCGCTAGGTTCAAGATGGAGACGGCAGTGCTTCCAAGAGAGAGGGCCTTGGCGCCAAAAGTTCAATCTTATCTGATCAATCAACATCTTCGGTACGACGAAGCCCGACGAGGCGCAGTCGTTTCATCTTGCCTTCTTGCCACAAGCTCGACTCGCTCTCAGCAGGACTTGGATCTTATCACAACTCATAACATGACGCAGCAGTGCTCCTGCGGCGAGATACGAATCGTCTCCCGTGACACCGGTTTGATGGCGGCGAGATCAGTCCACCTCGCCTCGACGGCTTCACGGTGTTACGGTGTTACCACAACGGCGAGCAGCGAAAGCATCGCGTCACCGCGAAGCAGCAACTTTTGACGAGCCTCCTTTGAGCCGCAGTGCTTGGCGCGTCAAAACCAACGAAGTGAAATTGGTCTTGGGAGCAGAGGACACGCAAGCAGAGCTGACCAATCTGTTGGCTGGACTGTCATACCAAGCCCACCACCATATCAGCTTACCATTGCCGCGCCTTCTCACGCACAGCGCCGAAGCTACAGCAGCACGCCTTGCCACGCAAGACGCGCTCGCTCATCAAACCACAGTTCTGCTGAACGACCAGACGATCGTGACCACTCTGTGCCGCCAAAACGCCTGATCAACTGACGATTTTTCCCTGCCCCTCGCTGGGTCGGTGGTCGGTGGTTGCAAAAACCAACCCCGATGGCTTGAGAGTTGAAACCAATCACCCCTGTCATTACTGGGGATATGCATGCGCCGTTATGCAGTGGCGTCGGGGAGGCAGGGTCGGTACCAAACCGCAGAACCGCGATTGGGTAATGATTGGCGCCTTTAGGCTTCGACAGCGTCGGCACGTCAGAGGAAAGCCGTTTCACTGGACGCGGCAGGCCTGAGGCTGTGCTTGGCCCTCGAAGCTTGCGCGTCTGGACTCTGACGAAGTGACCGACCACCGAGATGAGTATATACGTGGGCCGCAGAGAGCCCCTCGTTGTTGATTGATGTTTTTTTCCTAAGAACAATTGACGATCATTGCGCAACATACCCAGCGCTCTATACACCCACAGCCGATCTATACACACACACAAGCAATATGATCGACGACACTCAACGCAATGTCGCTCTCGAGCTCATCCAAGCCCTCGTTTTCCGCCAAGATGAGCGTGTGACCGACCTCTGCAACGAGCACGGCGTCGAATACTCTGCTTTCCTTTCGCCGGAGAAGCTCCCATCTCTCGACGACCTGGCAGACTCTCCAGCAATGCGCATGAAGATGCTCATGGGCATGGAGAACATAGACCACGCTTCCCACGGCTGGTCTCCAATCTCCACTACCACTCTCGACCATCTGTTGGACTCGAGGTTACGAGCATACGGTACCTCGACAATGTGCCAACAGAAAATCATGGGCTTCATGCAACGGGACAATGTCTGCGCTATTCGGTTCCAAGAGATCAACAGGACTGGTGCACTACACAAGACTTCCGTACTTCGCCTCCACTTTCATGGGTCGAAAGTGGATGCTATTGACGAGTATGTCGATGCAAAGAGGAGCTATGGTTATGAAGCGGCAGTTGGGCTGGACGATTTCATGATGTCGCCGCCGTCTTCTCCGTCATCGTGCTATTCGATGTGATGATGTCGAGGGAGTCATCATTGCATGACAAGGACAACAAACACAACCAACCATGACGAGAGTTCACATTGCCAATGCTTCACCACAAGCGACCTGGCATATCAGCCGAGAGGACAAATGCATTCGACATTCCACCAACGGCACAAGCTACGAGAACATCGTCAATCCGGCTTCTGGGCCAACTGGCAGGCTCGAGCTATAGCAAACAACATAGCCGACCGCCCACCCAAATACTGCCCGCTTGATAGTATTCTCACGTAGCCACGACGCTGTGGCCAAGTTGAAGCCCCGCCTGATATCGCCGATGGCATGATGAAGAGAATTTCGGTCATGACATGCTGCGAAAGACGCCAAGGACTGCTGAAGAGGATGAGTTGGAGCAGAGTGCTTGTGATTGAGCAAGGGCGAGAGTGCGCTGATGCGACACTGGAGCAGAGAGGCTGCCAGGCGTGGCGAAACGAGGGAATGAATGTACGACGAATGCATGACGATGTATATACTATACCACACTTTACACGAAGTAACGAGAAAGTCGTCAAGTTCATAATTTCGCCTCTTGGTCCTACGTCCGCGTCCATCATGGTTTCCTCTTTCGAGTAGCAAGTCTGCATTCGTCTGAGGTCGCAATGACAATGTTGCAACATCATTACGCATACGTTTCGTCAACGTGTCCAGAAGGGACAGCAAGAGGATGGCGTACTCTTTGAGGGAGGTGCGTAGATGACTGCGCGGCGTTGGACATTCAAGCGAACTCCGCAATGCCGACTCCTCCACTTCACTATCATCTCTCACCTTCCAGATAAGACACCGCAATCGGCAGTACCACCTGCTAGACTGATGTGGTATCGAATGTAAGCTGACCGATCTCTTCTGCCTTCACATACCCTTCTTATTGCCATTCCACAAGCCCAGGGATACCAGCCATGCTCACCATCTGTACACTTCTGGCATTGGCCAGTCTTACCGCCGCAGGCTTTCCACCTCAACCAGACGGAACGACTACACTCAGGTCAAAGTACCACCCAGGCATATCTATCTCGTACAAGGAGCCAGGCATCTGCGAGACGACCGAAGGAGTCCGGTCCTTCTCAGGGTATCTGCATTTGCCGCCGCATGCGCTCAACGATACACATGAGCAGCAGGACTATCCTATCAACACGTTCTTCTGGTTCTTCGAGTCTCGCAAAGATCCCGAGAATGCACCACTGGCGATATGGCTGAATGGAGGACCAGGCGGAAGCAGTTTGATGGGCGCCCTGAGTAAGCAAACCCATGGGTAGCTCTTGGAGGCCACCTGAGACATTTCAGGCTCCTAACGACTTTCGGAGACATCTGCTAAGATTACACCCATCGCTTTTAGGTGAGAATGGACCATGCTTCGTACGCAACGACTCCAACTCTACATACCTCAACCCTTGGTCATGGAACAACGAGGTGAATTTGCTCTATATTGACCAGCCGAATCAAGTGGGCTTCTCTTACGACACTCTCACCAATGTCACTGCCACCATGCAAAGAGGGGAGATCGAGGGAGGATGGCTGTACTCACCAGCAGACTTCGATGGTGGGGTTCCAGAGAGCAATCTCACGTTCGTGACAGGTACCACAGGGAGCCAGAACATATCTCTCACAGCCAACAGCACTCAGCATGCTGCTGTGGCGGTCCGGCACTTTGCTCAGACATGGTTTACGGAATTCCCGTACTACAAGCCCGCAGACGAGCAGATAAGCTTGTTTACCGAGTCATACGGCGGTCATTATGGGCCTACGTTCGTCAGCTACTTTATGCGGCAGAACGCTCTGATCGCAGATGGGACGATAAGCGGGCCTGG
>JAKLLW010000209.1:0-46584 GCA_022814695.1 Neocatenulostroma microsporum
TTGGCTGATGCCTTGACCAGATGTACAGCGCCACCGAGAGGGCTTAACAGTGCAAGAGAAGGCTTCGGTGGTCGCATAACCGCTGCCAGCGATGATCTCCAAACATCCAGGCTCGGGAGTACTTCCTCAGCACTCGGGACTTTGCACTCTTCGCCGAGCAGCCTGCTGGTCAGGTCGTGCACGGCGTCCATGGACATAGACTTCGAAGAGACTTTCTCCAGGTTCCGGCGGATGATGCTGAATCGGCCGTCCGGTCCAGCGTGGCCTGCGGAAGCAGACGAGAGCCGGGGGGATATAGCAGCGGCCTTCTTTGCCACCTCATCGTCCTCGTGTGACTCCAGGCGCAGCAAGCTGGGTAGGAGCTGGTCGCCACTCGGGCCCAATGCCATGCTGTTCAGAGTCTTGTCATCGATGGCGACGAAGAAATCGAGCAGCGAGAGAAGCGTCTCTCCATCGCGAACATCATCGAGAGACTTGATGAGGGAAGAGAAGACCTTGCCGCGGGTCTCGTCGCTCAGTGCGCCCACAGAGAGTAGCTCTGAGATAACCTCCCTGCCTATTGGACCGCTCCCCGGCTCTGCTGCTTTCAAGACATAGCTTTGAAGCTCATCGTGGTTCCTTGCTAGTTCAACAGCTTCTCCGGGGACGTTGTGCGGGAAGAAAGCACGTATGTGACGTGCGACCTCCTCTGGTTCACTCGTACGCAGTGCCTTGTCGAGCGCACCGCGGAACATCTCAGAGAAAGTCGGTTCCGTCCTCATCGCGTACAAGCAGCGCACGAGGTACCCCATTGACGGCCAAGTCACCCAGGCGTAGTCGTCGGCTCGAAGAAGCTCATTAATAGCCGGCCTTAGATCGTCATTCTTCAGCAATTGGGATGCGCATTGTCTCAACAGCTCCTCAATGATAGCCGCGGCACCATACGGCTTGCCTTGTCTGGATTCGAGCAGTTGAGCGCACTCTTTGACTACCTTCACGTCGGAAGTAGTGAGCACCTCCTTCAGCGATGCCGACAAGGCCACGCCGAAGAACTCTCGCTGTAACGCTGCGTACCGTTGCCCGGCTGATGCTACAGCTGCCTGCGACTTGTCAAAGTCTTTGGACTGTTGCGGTTGCGACACCTTGGCCGACTCAATGAGCTTGTCACCTAAATTGGGCCACTCGCGTTCAAGCAAAGAAGCCATCTCCGGTAGGCGAGCTGTTTCAGCAACCAAGGGTGCTGCCTTCCCGCCATAGATCGACCAATCTGCGGTATCGGGCGACGGCAGGAGATACTGCCTGACAATCGGCATTGCGCAGCTGTCCAGAAGCTTCTCGCGATCTTCTGTTGCTGCGTTTCTCGAGATGATGCCGACTAGCGTATAGTACGTTGGCCAGGCTGCTGATGCATTAAAACGCTCATCTCTGCTGGAGACACCGTCTCGAGCCGCAGAGACTAGATCTCTCGCATCCTCGAACGTCTTCGGCAGAACCTCTGATGGTATCTTTGCAAGAAGAGATCTCGTCGCCGTCCAGAACTCACTTGACCCTGATCTTGAGCCGTGCTTCAAGAACTGCTTCAGCCTTGAGGCCGGGGGCTTCTTGCCTAAGAAGCGATGGGTATAAGAGTCAGCAGATGTCACACAAAGTCTGGAGGGCTTTCAGATGTCTGAGACGGCCTCCCAGGGGGTGTACCCATCAGATACGTACCAGAGTAATCCGTCGTCCAGATCGAAGCGCACTGCTTCGTTAGAGCGTTAAGCGTCATTGCATACTCGGTCGTGGAACCGGTCTGATCCGAAGGCAGTCCTTTGTAAATGTATGCAGTACTGACGGCTTTGGCACTGCTCTCTACGAGGTCAGGCTGTTTCTGTAGGGCGTTCTGCACGAGTCTATGAATGGACCTCCGCACACTGACATCCGCAAAGGACGCGAGATCCCAAAATCCCGAGCTGTTGAAAACTTCTTCGTAGGCCGGCTTCTGCTTCCGTATCTCATCGTCTGACAGCTCGCCAAGTAGATTCATTAGCACCGCGAGGCTGGTCGCCAGCACTCTCGCATATGTCGCGGCTGCGTCGTCGGCGCTGACCGCCCTCTCGTCGCTCAGTGTCTTGACTGTTTCATGGAGAACGGCATCTCGACAGTACTCCACGATAGCAGTCTGGAAGGTGACCTTGAGGCCATGAACCTTCTTTGGGCTTGGGAACACAAGCTGTAGAGCATCCTGGGCTGCTCTGGCGGCTGCTCGATCGCTGTCATAGGAACCTGCCAGCCATGGACCGACGATATTGGGCAACACTCTGGCGGATCGCTTGCCACATTTCGAGCAAATGCTACCATTGAGAATGTGGGCCAGCTGACGCACGCGACGGGCACTGTCAATGGAGAGGCGAGGGTAGAGTTTGACCTATTGAATCGTCACTATCTACCGTATCCCACATTGTCCGTGGCGTACGCACCCATGCCTCTAGCAGACCTTCCTCGGGCGTCTCGTTCTGCGGCGAAGCCACATGCGTCTGTATATCCTCGAGTGCCTTCGCCTTTGTTGTACTGTCCTTCTTCGAGAGGTTCTTGAATGCAACTACGATGTTCGCGTCGTTGATCGCCGAGTAGTCTGGTGCTTCTTGGATATACGAAAGCGGCGAGGAGTGTGTTGATCCAAACCCAGAGGATGCACCACCAAATGCACCGAAACCTCCTGGTACCACTCGCCCACTGCTGGCTTGCGACTTGAACTGTTTCTTGCTCATCTTCTCATATCACTGTCCAGTTCTGTGGTGCGTGGCCTCGATCAATCGCGGTCGCGAGGTGGGCTCTTGTCCTTGGAAGACTTGTGTGTACGCCTGTGCAACACCTTGCTCTTCGAGACCAACAAGGCAAGAACCACCCAAACAGCTTGTGAATGTTTGATTTCTCGAAGATCGCCAACTTCAACGATGACGCCAGTGAGTCTTGCTAGCGCCGGAGACGGCCCGCCGAGCCTCACTTTGACGGCATCTCTCACGTGCTTTGGTGCCTTGACCGCGTACAATGGAACTCAAGCGAACTTCTGCATCTGCATCTTCATTTCCTTCATCGGTCTCTGGAGTACCGGCGCATATCCTCGATTGAGTGTGGTTACAGTGGTTACAGCGAGGACGCCAATCATCTGACTCTCTTCATTCGGACCATGGTGGCTTAGAGACAGACACGGCTCGCCACCACCATCACTACTGTACCGACGAAGGTAGATCGGGACCCAGATCATCATACAGTCGTGCAACACGGCTCAACTGAATCAGGACAATCAAGATTGAGAAATCTTGAAATATGAAGTTCTTCATCGAGGACCTCCCCATCCTCTTCCCGTACCCTCGAATCTATCCCGAGCAATATGCATACATGTGCGACCTCAAGCGCACCCTCGACGCAGGCGGCCACTGCGTCTTGGAGATGCCTTCAGGGACTGGGAAGACAGTCTCGCTTCTGTCACTCATTGTGGCGTATCAGCAGTTCTATCCCGAGCACCGGAAGCTGATCTACTGCTCACGTACCATGTCCGAGATCGAGAAAGCGCTGGCCGAGCTCAAAGCGCTCATGAAGTACAGAGCAGATCAGCTAGGCGAAGTGGAAGACTTTCGGGGATTGGGGCTGACAAGTCGAAAGAACTTGTGCCTGCATCCATCTGTGAAGCGAGAGAAGAGCGGCTCGGTGGTGGATGCGCGATGTCGGAGTCTCACTGCAGGTTTCGTGAAGGAGCAAAAGGAACGAGGCGAAAATGTCGACCTGTGCATCTACCACGATAATCTGGACCTACTAGAACCGCATAACTTGATTCCACCCGGAGTCTGGACGCTGGATGGTATGCTCCGGTATGGAGAAGAGCACAAGCAGTGTCCTTACTTCACTGCGAGGAGGATGATGCCGTTCTGCAATGTCATCATCTACTCATATCACTACCTGCTGGACCCGAAGATCGCCGAGAGGGTGTCCAGAGAGCTATCGAAGGACTGCATAGTGGTGTTTGACGAAGCCCACAACATCGACAATGTCTGCATAGAATCTCTCAGTATTGATCTCACAGAGGAGTCTCTTCGAAAAGCTGGCCGTGGAGCGGCGAACCTGGAGAGGAAGATCGCCGAGATGAAGGACACGGACGCTGAGAAGCTCCAGAATGAGTACGCAAAGCTCGTTGAAGGCCTGCGAGATGCGGATCAAGCACGAGACGAAGAAGCTTTCATGTCGAACCCGGCTCTTCCAGACGATCTGCTGAAGGAAGCTGTACCCGGCAACATCCGGCGAGCAGAGCATTTTACAGCTTTTCTTAAGCGGTTTATTGAGTATCTGAAGACTCGTATGAAAGTGCTACACGTCATCTCCGAGACACCACCTTCGTTCCTACAGCATCTGAAAGAGCTGACGTTCATCGAGAAAAAACCTCTCCGGTTCTGTGCCGAGCGACTGACCTCGCTGGTTCGGACTTTGGAGCTCACGAACATTGAGGACTATCAGCCGTTACAGGAGGTTGCTACGTTCGCCACACTCGTTGCGACGTACGACACCGGCTTCCTGCTCATCCTTGAGCCCTTCGAGTCCGACACTGCGAGCGTTGCCAACCCAATCTTGCATTTCGCCTGCCTTGACGCAGCCATAGCCATCAAGCCTGTGTTCGACCGCTTTAGCTCTGTTATCATCACTTCGGGAACTATCTCTCCGCTCGAAATGTATCCCAAGATGCTTGGGTTTTCGGCGGTGGTGCAAGAGTCCTATGCCATGACGCTGGCTAGGCGGTCATTCTTGCCTATGATCGTTACCCGAGGTTCGGATCAATCGCAGATATCGACTGGCTTTCAGACTAGAGATGACCCACAGGTCGTCCGCAACTACGGCAACTTACTTATCGAGTTCAGCAAGCTGACTCCGGATGGTATCGTCGTCTTTTTCCCGTCATACCTGTACATGGAGCGAGTCATCTCTGCATGGCAGAGTATGGGCATACTGGACGCCGTGTGGAAGAGCAAGCTCATTCTCGTCGAGACGCCTGACAGCCAAGAGACCTCTCTGGCACTCGAGACTTACCGCACAGCATGCAGCAATGGCCGAGGCGCCATGCTGTTGTGTGTCGCTCGAGGCAAGGTTTCAGAAGGCATAGATTTTGATCACCATTACGGGCGCACTGTGCTCTGCATTGGCGTACCATTCCAGTACACCGAATCCCGCATCTTAAAAGCGAGGCTGGAGTTCTTGCGGGAGACTTACCGGATACGCGAGAACGACTTCTTGTCTTTCGACGCCATGCGGCATTGCGCTCAGTGCCTGGGTCGTGTCCTGAGAGGCAAAGATGACTACGGGATCATGGTGATGGCGGACAAGCGTTTCGGCAAGAAGCGCAGCCAGTTGCCCAAGTGGATCTCATCTGCACTACTGGAAAGTGACAGCGGGATGAGCGTTGACCAGGCCGTGGCATCAGCGAAGAAGTTCTTGAAGGTGATGAGCAAGCCTTTCCCGGTGAGGCTGCAAGAGGGCATCAGTACGTGGAGCTATGAGGACTTGATGAAGCATAAGGATAAGATGGAGAAGCAGGAGTTCGCAAACGGGGAGGCTGACGGGGAGGCGAATGGGGATGCGCACGTACATGGCGACCAGGTCATGGCAGAGGCGCAAGCAGCGGAAGATGAGATGGATATCGACGAGGACATGGACGCTGCTATGATGGAGCTGGATGCCGGAAGGGCGGCCTGAGAAAAGATGGCGTGATACGAAGCAAGCGTGTCAACAAGACCTTCACAAGACCACTGGACCTTACTCACCTAGTATACGGCTACGAATTCATGATCTCCGTCACGTGCCAGACCAGGACAGCGGAAAAGGCCGCATCAAGCGAGCCCTAGGAAGCGATGTTTCAGATCGCCATCTATTTGGCACGCATTCTGCGGACCGCGGTATAGACGCAGTCACCATAAATCTCCGGCACCGTCCTGTGTGTATGAGGTGCTCTATACGGCACGCCGCCTTCGGTGTCCAGCGTTTCGATGAGTGGGCGCTTCCAGACCTGGCGCTCCGACGTAGGCGGTATACAAGCATTCCCAATGCCTCTCCGTCTTCTGCGATTCTTTCCTGAATAATTTGCATCCTAAGTGCACCCTTGACAGTACAGCGTACGGTCGTTCATTCGTTACAGCCGAGTTGATCTTGTGCGTCCATTCGTTCAGCATGTTCTCTTCTACCACTGTATTGGCCCTGGTTGGCTCCGCATCCGCTGGCTCGATCCTCTGGGACGGTCGCCTGAATGGTCAGAAGTCCAGCGCTTTCCTCAACGACTGGTCTTTCTCGGACGAGGTCGGACCCTACCAGTATTACATCCATGGCGACGGCCCCGTTACAGACTATGTTAACCTTGACTCGGCCTACAAGAACCCTGCGGACAGCGGCAGCACGCAGGGCATCCAGGTTACCATCGACAACTCTTCCGTCTGGAACAGCGACAACATGCTTCGCACTGAGCTGATCCCGCAGACTACGGCCGCCATCAACGCCGGAAAAGTGTTTTACCATTTCAGCATGCAGCATGCTGCGACTCACCCACCATCAGCGTACGAGGAACACCAGGTTTGCTTCTTCGAAAGCCATTTCACTGAGGTAACGATCAATAGTCCTGGAATCGACATCGTGTTTGCTGATTATTCTCGCGTCCACAGATGAAGTATGGCTTGATCTCCGGCGAACAAGGCACATTGGACACCTCACTTCGCTGGGAGGTAAACAGTGTTAGCGAGTGGAACGTTACGTTTGAGGCTGGCATCTGGCACAACATCGCATACGCAATCGACTTCGATGCTGGCTCCGTTGGGTTCTACCACTCTACTGGCGCCGATGACCTCAAGCTTGTTGTATCGCCCGTCTCGGTAAGCGCTTCTTCTAACGGCGCTGACTGGCATCTTGGTGTTCTCCGGCTACCATCCTCGACTGGCCGCAGCGACACTGCTGCTGAAGACTGGCACTTCTCTGGCGTGTACATCGAGAGTGGCGATATCACTTTGAGCGTCTCGGGACCTGGTGGCTCGTCTTCTGGCTCTGCAAGCTCAGCTGCTTCGGCGGCCTCTTCGTCTACTGTGGCGCCCTCCACGAGCTCCGCGCCTGTCACGACCTCGACGAAGCCGTCCAGCACCGCAGCAGCAGTGACGTCCTCAACAAGCAAGCCTACCACGAGCTCCAAGCCTGCGACCTCTTCTGCCAAAGCTGCGAGCACAGTCAAGGTTGTGAGCACCTCCACTGCCAAGCCGGGCACATCCACTACGTCGGCTTCGAGCTCTACCGTCGCCCCAACGACCCTAACGACTAAGGTCAAGCCGACACCGTCTTCGGAAGCCGCGCCCATCTCTGCATCCAGCTCTCACGTTTCAACGGCCCATGGGAGCAGTACGTCGACTGTGGCGACCTCTTCTTCCGTTGCATCAGCTGCACCTTCCTCTGCGAGCCAGACTTTGCGATCACACCGTCACCACCACTCGCATCATGTGGCTTCATCCTCCAGCGAGGTCTCCCCTGTGAGCACCGGTCAGCCGGAGGATGATGACTGCGTGGTCAACTATGTTTACGTCTAAGCCATTTTTCGCTGCGTTGGGAATCTCCAAGCGGTCATGACGGTCTTTACGGCAAGAGTATCGCTGGAGCTAATGCGGAGAGCTTGTGGATCAGCATTTGAGCCTACGTCGCCGAATGGTTGATATACTGGGCATCACGTTCACGTTGTACACATTGCTTTTGCTACGTATCTTCAAGCACTTTCAACACAGCCCCTGGCCACGGGTCGATCCCACTTCGCCCGGAGCATTTCTTCTGACAGCTGGCCTTTTTCACTTACCGATTGTGAATGGAAAACATTGAGAGCGGGCATATGAGGCGCCTGATTGACATCTGTGATGCTTGTGCTACGCGGATGAACAGCAGATTTGCACGACGCTCCGAAGAGGACGCATATGCTCCAGCATCTGCCCGCAGTATGATAGCATTCAGCAGCATTTCGGGCGACACAGCCATCCGAAAGAGCCAGCGAACCATTGCGGTATCCCGCATATGCTCCCTATGTGCTGGCAGTCTCATGCAGCGAAGGGTATAAGAACTTCTGTTTTCCTTGCTTGAACCCTCCAACTCATTACCTCATCAACCAAGAACAACTACCTGCTCAATACCCACTGACCTGCCTGTACATCCACCACGTACTTCCCACACTATCCTGGAGCACACTCGAGATTACTGACTACCAGCCAAGCATCCCGAGAGATCTTGGTAACCGCCCGTGAGCACTATCTGGCTTGAAGCCCTCGAATCCCATCAATCGGCTCCAAGCCTCTTGACCACAACTCCACTTACGTCCAACACTCTGCGACATCCTGTCTACTACCATCGACTTGTTCCGAAGCCACGGCAACCTCCGGAGCACGGACTGCCTGTCTCCAAAAGCAGTGCGAGCGAAAACTAGCGCAAGCACTTCTCTGCGCCACACTGAGCTCTCACAGTTCTGAATCCATCCTCAATCGGGCTCCGTGATAAAACTTCTCTCACGATCTTCCACTCCCGCGGACGACGAACAGTCAACGATACACATCGAGGAACATAGTGCTCCTGCTGGTCACGAGCCCTGTTCTCGTGAGCATCACATACGGTCCAAGGTATTGTCAGCTGAAGAAAAGCCAGCGGTGCTTCACAAGCCGCGTAGTCCTGTGCTGACAACGCATCCAGAAGACCACACAAACTTCCTTGCTTCCCAGCCCAAGATTTTTTCCATACGACACTGTCCAACGTCCGTGCTCCGGTCTTTTGGCGGTTAATCCTACCGCCGCTCTCTTCACCTATTGGAGCAAGGACCACTGCGAGCTTGACCTACGGTTATCTGTGGCGAGGTACTGGCTCGCAGCAACTCTGCTGGTGAACGCGCAAAGAAATAGACCCGCGATAGTATATCATCATCGATCACCCCACGATGCGCTCTTTTCTCCCGCCGCTCGCCTTCGCAGCAGGGGCCATATTATCAGCAACACAAGGCAAGCGCCTCGAAATCCAGCTTTGCCGTCCACTTTGTGCTAATCTTTCCGCAGTCCTGTGTTCCGAAGGAGTACCAAGGACCCTTGCATCCAGCTCTAGCAACAACTTCCCAAGAACAAATCCTGCGATACAAGTCACGGCGCCTGGTGAGGAAACGGCCCCGTTTGTAGGAGCCGTGGAAGAAGTCGATGACGGCAATGGCTATGATGGCTACAGCGTCTTGATCTGCAAAAACGCTGACATGACAGACTGCTTGGCGATACACAGCGTCAGCACTTGTGGTCAGTACTGTGAAGAGAGCATACCCACACAGGACGCTAACATCCCGATAGAGACCCTGCCTCGCAAGGAAAGCAAGCTCATGCACATGTTAAAGAACCCGAGCATACAGAATGCCCGGGCTGGCAAAGGTTACAGGTGTCAATTCTTCAAGTCAGTGAGACCATGGGAACCTCCTTTCTCAACCAATCTAACGTTTTTGTAGGGATAAGGACTGTCAAAAGCCTGTCGGTGTCCCTTTCGAGCATAGCCGCTCGAAGAAGTCGGCCAAAGGTACCTTGACCAAGCGTTGGAATCTGTACGGCCATAAGGTCGATGCAGTGATGTGCTTCGAGCCGCCACCACCTCGAAACAAACCCAATCAGCTTATAGGGTCAGAAGCATTGGGTAAGCCCGAGAATCCACCAGCTCGAGGTTCGTACAACGCAGCGAAGCGAGCTCATGATCCTACGGTCCATCAATGTCCTTCCCCGGACTCTCCCGAAGCCAAAAAACTCATGCTGGACATCGGTCCTGATGCAGAGCAAGGCCAGATCGGCACTCCGCCTAGCCAAATCGCAATCAACGCGGCTGCGGTTGGCGGCTCGAAAGGTCATGCAGCTGGAGCTGCTGAAGCAGAGTCAGGCAGTGGATCTGGGCCGGGTGAGGCTGGACAGGCTTCAGGTTCGCAGCAGAAGTCGGGTGTTACCAAGCGCTCACCGCCAACGGCCCAGAGCAGCGGAGAGGCAGCTAAAGCTTGCCCGGCAGGCTTGTTACGCGGTCTCGATGCCGACGATCAAGGCGAGGACGGCAGCCCAGACGCCACGACAGCTAAGAGCAGTCCTGCCGGCGCACACAACTCACCACGCTCGGGTCTCGTGACCAAGCGTTCCTGGTCACCTCCATGGAAATCGAAGCCTTCCAAAAGCAATCCGTCGAATGAGCCGTCGACTAGCGACAAGCCGTCCACAAAGAAGGTGGGCTTCAGGAGTAAGCTGAACATACTAAAACAGTGTGTCCCGGACCCCGGATACAAAGGTCTACACCCGTTGAAAGCAAACGAAATCTGCAAACGCATCGGGACCTTTAGGAAACCGAGTTGCATAGTCACTGTCGCAAAGAAGCCGAAATGCACGATGAGTAAGACAGCAAAATGTATCTGTAACCCCAAATATGAAGGTGGCTGCCCGTTGAAAGAGGACGAAATCTGCAAACGCCCGACAGCGATGAGCATGAGTTGTGTGGTTAAAAAGAAGACGGAGATAGAAGCCGGACGGAAATGTGAGAGTCCAAGCGTGGCCCTCAAGTGTACTTGTGTGAAGAAGTCCGACGGTACTGGTTGCAAGAATCTGCCGCCCAACGAGATTTGCAAGAGGAAGGGTGTAAAATGCCTGGCGGTCCCCAACCCGGACTACGACGGCACCGACTCGACTGGCAACAGTACAGACACTGCTGAGAACCCGAACGGCACAAATGGCGTCTCGAACGACGGTCTGAACAACCAGAATGGCCCACCTCCAAACGGCCAGAACCTGAACAACGCCCCGGGTATGACTATGCCGCCGGTAACCATGCCAGACAACAATCCCAACGGCCAGGTCATGAACAACGACCAGGGCACGCCGACGAATACTGGCGCCGAGACTGGTGGTGGGAATGGCACAGACACCGGTGGTCCTCCCGGCTCGAACACTCAGAACCCCGAGAACAACAACCAGGTGGTCGATAACACCAGCCCCGTGAGCAGCTCCAACAACCAAATGGAAAACAACAACAACCAGATGGGCAACAACAACAACCAGATGGGCAACAACAACCCGCAGATGGACAACAACAACAGCCAGATGGACAATAACAACAACCAGATGGACAATAACAATAACCAGATGGACAACAACAACAACAGTCCTGGAGGCGGTGGAGGCGGCGGCACCGGGGCCGCGATAGCCCAGCAACTCGCGGCGCAAATGGGGACTCCGTTATCTGCAGTGTCAAATGCAATGGTTCAGTCATACCAGAAGGAACACGGCTTGCCGGTCACGAACTCAGACACGGGAGTCGGTGGTGATCCCTCGTCCATGAGTGGTGACCCCTCGTCCATGAGCTATGGAGATCCCTCGTCCATGAGCAGCGGAGATCCATCGTCCATGAGCAGCGGAGATCCCTCGTCCATGAGTAGTGGTGATTCCTCGTCCACAGATAGTGGAAGTGGCTCGTCCACGGGGAGTGATGATGGCTCGTCCATGGGCAGTGGTGACTCCTCGTCCATGAGTAGTGAGAGCGGCTCGGATGTGGGCAGCACCGGCTCTGGGAGTGGCGAGGGAGGCTCGTCCATGGGTAGTACGAGTGACTCGTCCGCGGATGTGGGCAGCACCGGATCAGGGGGTGGCAAGGGTACTGGAGGAGGGTCCAGTGATATCACCAAGCGCGATTCAAGACCAAAGCCGAACGCTTCGAAGCTCTACCCTGTACTCGAATCTCGAGACAGCTCGACCGAGACCAACGATAGCTTGAGCGATTCATTGAGCAATTTTGGAGATGCCGTGGGAGGCTTAGCATCCGCAGCTGTGTCAGCAGCAGCGGCTCCGGTCGTGAATGCTGGCCAAGCGGTAGAGTTCTTAGTCTCGAGTGCGACGAAGAAAGTCGAGACTGAATACGCAGCTGCGACGGCTTCCGTGGGGTCCATGGTGGCGGACGTTACGAGCAATGTGGTGGGTGACTATGCCGCTGCCACGCATGCGGTTGGGACCAAAGTGGCGAATGCTACAAACGATCTCAAGAGTGACTATGGGGCTGTGACGAGTGCGGCGGAGGCGATGGTGGCGAGTGCTACGGACGAGGTGGGGAGCGAGTACGGAGCGTTAACGTCCAAGTTTGACAACGCCACGAGCAAGGTCAGAAGTCACTACATGGTGGCGACAATTGCGGTAGATGCAATCGTGGCACATGCCACGAGCCATCTACGGAGCGACTATGCGGCTGTGACGCAGGCAGTGGCTAACGCTACAGACGAGGTCGTTGACACGTATGCCAAAGCGACAGACGCTGCTGGACATGAGTGGGCCAATGCCACGGACGGCGTTGAAAGCGATTACGCAGCTGTTACCGGAGCTGTGGGTGGTGCAGTTGGTGACCTAGAGGGTCATCTCAAGAACGTTAGTTCTGCGGCCGGAGCTGTGGAGACCGCCATCAAAACCGCAGTCGACCTCAGAGTCAGCGAGATGGCGACATTCATTACCAGCATCACAGGAAAGCCTGAGGCTTTGTTGGAGAGCGCGAAGAGCGAAGCAGAGACCAAAGCAGCCAGTAAGCTGGACGGCTTGGCGGGCGATGCACAATCGGTGGCGGGCGGCCTCACAAGCAGCAGCAGCAGCATTGATGGCGGCAGCAAGGTTAAGCGCACTCCACTCTCGGTACTCAGAGATCTCAGGAGAAAACAGCCGCAGCTCTATTACCCGTACCGAGGTGTCTATGGTCGGGCAGACGCAACTGGGATGTACACTGGGACAAATGGCATGTACGCTACCGGCACCATCGGAGCAACGGGAACGGGCACAGGAGTACCTCACGCCACTAAAGCACCTGCCATCAACGGCTACAAGAAGATGGCGGAGAGCGCTCTTGTTGGCTCGGTTCCGATGCTGGTCGATGGTGTCTTGCAGTTTTCTCAACAACAGCTTATGAACGGGGGATACAACTCGCAGCGTGACGGTAGCGAAGAGAGCTTTGCCAAGAAATTGTGGCACAAAGCGAACCCAAGGTACCACAGCAGCACTGATCTTGATGAGGCTGGACGGACGAGCATGGATGAGTCACGTACCCAGCCACCGTCCAATGAAGCAAGCCCGACAGACAGCAACAAGGACGTTAACGGCGCTGATGGGTCGTCCTCCTCGGATTCGACTACAACAACAACATCGCCTTCTCCACCCACCACAAGTACTGAACCGCCTCATACGACCAGTACCACCTCGGAGCCGTCTCCGACCTCAGCACCAGAGCAGTCTGCCCCCGCTACCGAGGCCCCTGCGACACAAGCAACCTCCATCTCAGACCCGGTGACCTCCGCGCCTCCAAGTGAGCCATCGGCGACTAGCAGCAAAGGCGGCCTTGAAGGTTTGTGGGACAAGGGAACTTCTGCTGTCGGAACTTTCCTTGGCGGTGGCTCATCTTCCACCGCTGGATCATCGGACCCTTCACATACCTCAGGGGCCCATTGTAAACGATGGTCAATCGGCGGCCATAGCAGCCACCCTAGCGGCAGCGAGAGCGAGCCTGAGAGCGGCAGCCCTGGTGGCAGCAACTCCAATAACGAAGGATCTCATTGTTGATGAGCAGTTGCTGGGTTTTGGCGAGGTTACAAATTGAGGTTACAAATTGAGGTTCTCCTGTATGAGCGATTGAGTACGGTCTGTGCGGTTTGTTTGGATTGTTTGTCCTTTGGACACAGCTCAGTACATGGACTGGAGAGTCACAGGAGTTTCTGAGCGGTGGGATTCCTGCTTCGATGTATGACTCCGGTGTTTGTCATAACGGCTGATATTTGAACTGAGATATGGCATGGAGTGTTTCGGGACTGATTGTTGGCGTTCGGGGTGGTTGATGACTTGTGTACTGCCTAATCGGCTGGGCCGGGTGGCTAAGATGTATGAGTATTCCAACAGTATGTAAATTATATGTCTTCCAAGCAATCTACCTCGGGTGCATTGCAGCAGCGGCGCAGCCTTCACCACAGAAGGTCAGCGTATACCGAACACAACATCACCCCATCCGCGGCTACAGATGCCTGGGAGAGGAAGTATTCTGGCGAGCTCAGTCACTAGAGCCCCATTGGCTTGTGACTGCGATCACATGTTCAAGTGGACCTCACTGTAGCTCCCAAGTAATGTCTGTCCTTGCCAGCTTTCTGCATCTTGCTTACAATCACCAACACAATCACCAACATGAGGTTCTTGATAGCAGTCATAGCGCTCATTGCAGTCGCAACAGCACTTCCAACCCAACCCATCAACTCACCAACGGCCACAAGGACAATGACACCACGCTCAGCACAAGTCTTCGGTGACCCAGCACCAGCGTCCGACGCATCAACTTCGGCCGGGGCACCAGTGCATTTCTACATGTGCACAAGCGAGGACTGGACAGGGACGTGTGAGAACCTCGCCGGTACCGTTGGTGCTTGCCGTGAGTGAAAGCATCTCAAGAAGCGGCGACCCAGACACTCACTAGTAAGCAGAGAACGTACCCCCCTCCGTCCCAGTCTCCTCAACAAACGGCTTCCCCGTGCCAACGGAGATACTTTCCGCAGGGCCAGACGAGGGGTTCGTCTGCCATATGTTCGCGTGAGGCAGTCTCAAAATCTTTGAGGCCGACATAAGCTGACATTTTGAGCAGCTTCCCCAATTGTGATACTACTGGGTGGCAAAGTTGGGGTATTCAAAGCCCAGGCTTCGCCAACATCACGCAGGTTGCCAATGTGTGGTCTTCATACTACTATGCTGTGCTGAAGTGGCCGAGCAGCTGGAAGTGCGAGGCTATACCGGCGGGGACGGTCGTAGGGACGGGGCCGGTGGAGTGTAATGAGGAGCAGAAGTGGTGCGGGCCATCCAACTAGCCGGTAGTATCGAGGCTGGGTATTTGATATTAGGAAGGGTGGCGTTCGGTGAGGCTAGGTTCGTGAGATGTGGTACTGGGAGCTGCAGGTTCAGCTATCCACACACGAATCATCATGGTGCCTCTGAGGCTATTGAGCAGGACTGCGTAGACCTCTGTAGGCAGCTACCAGGCAATCACTCGGATTGAAGGTACAGGAAAGGCCTGTGCTACGTTACACAGCATTCCAGGTCTCCATAAGTACGATGGACTCGGGGCTTTCCAATCCCAGATCCTACACTCCACTCTACTCTCATCCTCTTTCCACGAAGGCTAAACATGCCTGAGCTTACGTCTATCGCTCGTTGGGCTGAAGTGTCTGTCGTTGTCGTAGGACTCTTCGCGGCCTGGTGGGTCTACAACTCCTATCAAGACGGAAAAGGAGGGAAGAAACGCGGAGGAAGACCCAAGGCGGAGGGTAGGAGCATCAGCGAGCATTGGGACGTCACGCCGGAAGGTCTGGTACGTAAGAAGAGACGGACAGGGAAGTGAGAGGTCATGAAAGGGAGGCACAGATTGTCTGCCTGAGGCCAGAAATCTGCCCCACCTTCACATGAACGCGGCCTGCTCGACGACAACATCCTTACATCTGTACCAACCTTAGCCGGACGATAGACAAGAAGTCTTTCTCTAACCAGTCGATTGCGGCCTTCACGAGCCTGCCATACGCCACCATGGCGCCCTCCTCAACGCTGGTCAACAAGATCAAAGTCCAGCTCAAGCTATCCGTCTCCCGGCTACGGATGGTGCAGCAGAAGGACACAGCCTTGGCCAAGCAACAACGACGATCCATGGCCCAGCTACTCGAGCAAGGCAAAGAAGAGAGCGCAAGAATACGAGTAGAAAACATCATCCGCTCAGACATGAACACCGAGCTCCTCGAGATCCTGGAGCTGTATTGCGAGCTTCTAACAGCAAGGGCAGGCTTGTTGGAGCAGAAAGAATGTGATCCAGGTCTCGAGGAAGCCGTGAAGAGCATCATGTTCGCCGCACCGAAGATCGAGGGCGTGAAGGAGCTCAACATCGTACGGCAGCTGTTGGCGGAGAAGTATGGGAAGGAATTCACGTTGCAGGCGACGCAGAATAGTGATGAGAAGGTCGCGCCTAGAGTAGCAGATAGGCTGAAAGTTGAGCCGCCATCAAAAGACCTAGTGGACGCCTATCTATCGACCATCGCAGAAGCCTACGGCGTGGACTGGCCTAAAGGATCGAAAGCTAAGCGCGAAGCCAAGGACTCAGACGCCGACGAGGACGATGAAGACGACGACAACCCATCGGGCGGCCAGAAAGTCAAAGCACTGGAAGCAGCACTACCGACTGATGAGCTAAGCCATGCTACGCCGCCGAGGGATCTGGGTCCGAAGAGTCCTGTGTCCGTTATGCCTCCGTCACCCAGTACAGATAACGTGCGCCCGAAGGTCAACCTGCCTGGCGCGCCTGATCTTAAGCCGAGCAAGAAGATGGTAGATGCCAGCAAGGCCAAAGCAGTCAATGGCGAGAAGAAGGACAGCGAAGGGCCTGGTGGCAAGATTCCGGATGTCGACGAGCTTGCTAAGAGGTTTGCGCAGTTGAAGCGGTGATTCTGTTCACTACGTCTTGAATTGTGTGATACGTGATCTAGATCGCGAAGTATGGCAGCCTCGATCTTTGAAAGACATGTTTGAAAGCATGATCTAGATCCAGCATCCAAGCAAGACCGTTATTTCACAACATGTCCAGCCAGCAAAGGCCAATAAGGCCCGAACCCGAGACAGGACGCGAAGAATCAATGGCATCTACGTCCAACTCAATATTCTCCTGGGAGCGCGAGCGCCTAGTCTCCGACCTTGACCGGCGAATATGGCAGCTCACGCACCTGGTCAATGCTGCCACGGGCGAGTTATCAACATGCCTATCACTCAACAGCCTAGCTCGAGAAGCACGTACGCAGAACCAAGTCGACCTATCCGATATCTACGTCTCCAGCCTCCTTCACTCCCGCGCCAGCTTGACAGCCTACACAGACATAATCAACCAACTCCGCATCGCCCTCCCGACCACCCTTCCCAGCCCCAATCCCGATATCGTCAGACAAAAAGCTTACACAAGCCTCCTCTGCGCCGCCTACGAATGCAGGAGGATCAAAGGCTGGATCGAAGACCTGGAGCGCTTGCCAGTAGGGACTCAGCGGACCAACGATGGCGGGAGGGAGGTCGTCGGCGTAGGCTGGCCGCAGTGTGTGGAGTTGGGTTTGCTGAAGGCTTTGGCTGGGGATCTTACAAAGTGGAGGGATAAGGGCGATGGTGTGAGGGGCAATGGGGTGGGGTGGAAGGAGTGTGCTAGGGTGTGGACGGAGGTTGTTGATCCGTAGGCTGTGTATGTGGCAAAGGCTGGACCTCTCGGATTTGTGCTAATGCAACTGCTCGGTGCTGGACAGTTTGCCAACTTATACTGGACTCATGGCCCGTATCCTCCTGGATTCGGGGCCTATGCGTTGTACATTTGGTGTACAGTCACTGAGTACGATGGATTGTCACATGCTGGCTTGTCGATGTGGGAGGCTGAGCACGTGATAATACCGTCAGCATATTTCGAGCTTCAGAGAAGCTTCATTGTTGAAATCACGTGCTCCATCAAAGCTTCACTGGCAGAATCACATGCGTTTGAAACTGCCTTCACTTCTGGCACGGCCTAGGCTCGCTTGTTTGACATGTGATGATACCAAATGTATGGTATGAGATACGCTACGAAGGTAGCACATACATACGCTTACGCTAGAAATCGTGACCTGCCGGGAGTACGAAATACGAAACGACTTCGACCCGCACAGACCCAGAACAAGACCAAGAGCAAGACCATCCACCAGCCATCCAACGCCTTCCCCCTCGTAACCATCGTTTCCTGCACAACACGAGAGTGACATCCAATCAAACACCCTTCCCACTCTTCCGCCTCTTTTCTCTTATCACAGCTTCCATCCTCCCAATCATCCCCTTCAACCCAGCCCCCCTCTCACAATTCTCCTCAAGCCACGCCTCCATCTTCTCCCGCGATTGCCGCATACCCTTCAGCACCGGCATCTTCCTTCCCTCCTCTTTCTCCACGTTCGCCAAAGGATTGAGTAAGAGGTTGAAGACCTCATTCCATATCTCCGTCTGCCAATACCTCTTCAGATTCTCCCTGATCCTATACGTCTTCGTGGAACCTGACCCAAGCGTCGCCCCAGATTTAGAAGCGGAGGTCTCCATGTACTTTCCGAAAAGCAGACTGTGGATGATGCCCGCCATACCATGGTAGTCAATTTGGTACGTCCATGGTCGAAGTTCGCGCATCTCAGCGCAATCCGCTTCACTAGTCTTCCAATCCGCGATGAACGCCACGTTTGGGTTGAACTGCTTCATATCTATCCCCCTCCCAAAGTCTATCAAACATACACCTTTACTGGCCCACCCGTGCGCGCCGGAAGGGAAGTAAGTGGGACTCCAATCCGTCTCCTCCCCAGGGGAATCAAAGCGTATAAGCACATTATCTGCCTTCAAATCCCCATGAATGAGCTGCTTGGAGTGTAAAGCTTCGACTGTGCGCAGCAGTTCGACGGTAAGGAACATCGCCATACTCTCATCCATACCCCCTCCACCATTGCTTTCGGCGCGGGAGAAGTTGATTAGGTCGAGGAGGGTCCCCTGATCCCGGAATTCTTCGATAAGGAAGCATTCGTCCCGGAAAAGATGCATTTCGTGCGCGCGGACGATCGATTCTGCTGCACGGCTGACGCCCAAGCGACGGTGGGATTGACGCAGGATGTAGAATTCCCAGGTTGAGGGTGGGTCTTCCATTTTGACTGCTTCTAGTGCTTTGCGATGGGTTTGCTTGCCAACGCGGGAGGGTGGGCGGTTCTCATCGTTTTCATCGTTCTCGCCGGAGTTGGTAGCTGCGGCGCTGTTCTCGACGAGGTACACCGGCGCGAAAGTCCCGGCGCCCAATTCGCGCTTCACGGTGTACGTTCCTTCAGCTCCCCTGAAAGAGAGCATAGGCGGCAAAGAGAGAGTTTGAGCGGTCTTGTCGAGGTTGACGCTGCTGCGGCTGGCTTTGGCGAGGGTCTTGATGTACTTCCTCACTTCTGCTGTTCGGCCGGAGGTTTGATCGAGGTGCTCGTGGTAGCCTTCGTAGGAGGTTAAGGAAGGCTTCATCTGCGACAGTATCGTCTGCCGTAGGATGGGATCCATGGGGTTACATTGCTCGTCTTTGATGATCGGTCCCTTCTGCACAGGTTCAGGTGCCAACGGGACCTTAGTCTTTGCGGCAATCTGCGACTTGGCCGAGCCTGCACCTAGCGAGATGGTTCCTTTCGTCGTCTTGGTCCGGATGGGTTGGAGCACTTTCCGCTTGTCCTCCGCCATGTCAGCGATGATCTCCTGGAAAGGGCTGCTATACGGCCCCTCATCTTCTTCCGGGAAAGGCTCAGCGTTGCCAGTCTTGCGACTCGGAGTCTTTGCGCTGAAGTAGTCCTTCTCTGAAGTCCTGACGGTGCGAGTACCGAAGGAAGACTCGGTCTGCTCTACAATCGGCGTCATGAACGGCAGGCGATGGTTGGGCAGCATTGACATGTCTCGGTACTGAGTTGATGGCGGCTCGCAGTCCTCCGGTGGCAAGGGCACGTATTGCGTTCGCGGGTTCTCTTCCTGCGGCGTCACGAGCTCGTCTTCCTCATCGACCTGCCCGCCTCCAGACTGCGAAGGATCTTGGTAGACATCCCACGCCGTACTCTGGGCAGACTCAGGCGCACCCTCCTCTGCCTCTCTCGGAACATGTTTGCTTGTCGTAAAATCAGACCAGCCAGTGACATTGGTCTGGCCATCATCCTCAGGTTGCGCCGCCTCCTCAGCAACCAGCAACTCATTCCTAGTCTCATCGCCATACTCGCTCGCAGTCCTCGAAAGCTTCCCAGTAGTCGTACTCTCATCACCAGTCGTGTAATCATCATCATCGCTGTCCTCTTCCTCACCATCAGTCTGCTCAGCTTGGGATGGTAAAGGCTGGTTGAAGATGCCGTAGATCTCGTCCATAGCCTCCTTAGTATTGATAGTCATGGTAGGCTCAGCAACAGGCCGATCGCTCGACTTCTTGGGCTTGCGCTTCGGTCCAGTAGGGGAGTCTAGGTTAAGCTGAATAGTCTTGGTCTCATTGTTGATGTGTTTGACGTCCATGACCTTGATCTTTCGCGTTCTGTTAGCTCGCTCTTCTCGCCGTAGGCGCTTTGCGATATCGATATCCTGTTGCCGTGGTGGAGCGTTTTCATCGTTCTCGTCGTTGAGCGCGAGCGTTTTGGAGAAAGTCTCGACAAGCACTCGCTCTTCTTGTTCGGCTGGTGGTGGGGCCGGTGGGAGATCTAACGCTGTGTCTTCGAAGATCTTGAAGCCTCGCTGCTTCGGCTTGGGCTGCGGTGCCGGTTCATCCATGTGTACGTCAAAGTCAGTGTCTTGCCGCTGGTCGATCTCAGGCTCTAATGGTCGCTCGTCCTCTCCCATCAGCTCAGGCTCCGGTGGAGGCTGCTCAACAACTGGTGCCGCTTGACGCTTAGGCTGTCTCCAGTCCCTATCCAGCCACCCACGATGTCTCGCCCTTAGCTCCTCAAAACAATACTCAGCTCCATGTCGCTTGCTGGCTTGCGGATACACCGCCTCAAGGTTCACAAAAACACATTCCTTCCTACCAGTCTTGGGATTGAGGACACATTGCTGCTCATGGTTATTACCCGACAAAGACTGCTGAATGTGCGAAGGCAACGATGCTTGACGTTTCGTAGACTACGTAAACAAGGGCGATATTTAGTCCTGCATTCATTAAAATGCTGTCATACGACGTTTAGGAAGATGGATCAAGACTTACCTCATCCTTGAAAATCATGAGTTTCCCCATCCCACCATTCGTCTTCCCAGCTTTCAGCTTCTCGCCTGCCCATGGCTTCGCTTCCATCGTATTCTCCTTCTTCCTTTCCGCCAGTGAGCCAATGTTATCCCAGCCCTTCGCGCTACTGCCGCTTTCTGGTCGAGGAGGCTCATCGCTGTCGGAAAAGATCGCCATTTTCGAGCCCTTACTCTTCTTCGGCGCAGTAGATCTAGCTTGTTGCTGCTGCTCCACTGCAGGCGAAGAAGTCGCAAACGGATCGACCTTCGCCACGAGCGCTGCGCGTACCTTGGGCAATGCCGGGCTCGTAGGCTCAGCAGCATCTTGAGGCCTGGCGTCCTTTCTCCGCTCGAACTCGCCGAACTTGCGCAGTAGCCGGGCAGCAGGCTTCGCCTCTTTCTCCAATCCCATCTTGTAAATCTCTTCTGCTTGGTTCCAGCGTCCAGCGTTTTCCAGCCATGCTGCGAACTCTTCGTAGTAGAGTGCTAGACCCTCGCCAATGCCGTGTCGCGAAAGGTAGACGAAGATCTCGCGCGGGGCGTCGGAGAAGAGGCGGATGTAGTGGAGCCAGAGCTTGAGATATCGTGGGTCGTTTTTGTAGTGTGATGACGACTGGAGCGATTTCGTCGCGCGTTCGAGTAGAGGCAGGAGTTGCGCTTCCTTCGCTTGTGGGGATGGGTATGCGTCGAATGTCCATTTTACGTAGCGGTCGTAGACATCCAAAGGATCGTCTGCTTCGTCGACAAGGGCAAGTTCTCTCTCAAACGGTATCCGCTCTTTCGCATGCGCATCCTGTACATTCGAAGGCGAAGGGTTCGCGCCGAGAATGGGTGGTGAGTACAATTGGTGGAGCGCCTTCGCAGACCGGCCGCTGGGAAGAGCCTGGATGTTTTCCTTGTGCGACTCGATGACATTGAAGTCGATGAGGTCCTCCGAGCTCGCCATGCTGTGGTCAATTAGTAGATGTGGTGTTGTGGCGTCTCTGCTCGACGAAGAACAAGAGGAAGAAGCTCTGTGTTGATCGGCCAAACATTCGTTGCTGGGCAGTTCGCAGCTCGCTTAGCGTCAAGCCTCAGGCACACCACACCTCCGCGGCGAGATCGCGGCAGCTTCCCGCCGCTAGCGAATTCCTATAAGAATTCCTCCTCTCCTCGCCCTCCTCTTGCTTCGGCAGCTCTCTTTGCCTTTTGGCTTAGGTACGTACACCTCCCTACTACCCTTTATTCCTGCTCTCTACATGCAACATCAGCTGACCCCCTCAAAAGATCAAGTGTAGTATCTGTTCTTTTCAGTTTAATCTCTGAAACGAGGCTACGGCCTCTTCAAGATTAATCTTATTTTTGCGCCTCGTCCGTGGGCCGCTGGGCTTGCTCATGTCCATGGGCACCGTGTCGCTGGTATTGCACTGCCTCCAGCTGACGCGAATTCTTCACTTTTCATCATCTATCTCTGCTGCTATGGCGAGGTACTGGAGAAGAGATTCACTATGCAGCAACGATTGTAGAGCGCTCACTTTGAAGAGACTGCGAGCGAAGCGTGTCACTGAACGATGTGTGTTGATGTACTGAAGCCCTGCATCGCTCAGGGTCGTTATGCCAGTGTGAACGTGAAGAACGAGACCTCAAGTGCTCATTGCCAATTGCTCGTCACTCCGATACTTCTCATGAGTCTATATTGCCCTCTGCTTCGAAACAAATTCAACCTCCCACCGAGAAGCCTTGAACTCAAGCTTGCCGCGTAAAGCTCACCTATACCCCAACACGACGCGTCTCCCCTCCCCTCACCAACCTCCAACCATGTCCATAACCTCCACCCCAGAGCCACATGCCTCACGGCGCTCACCCAAACGCAAACGCTCAGATTCCGAGGCTCCCAACATACCGCAATACGATGGCGCCAACGACGGCGCAGCGGTGCAATACGCGTACGAAGATGAGATGCCGAGTGAACTCCAATCACCAGACGCGCAAGAAGAGCAGGAGGGCACAACACCAACAGCAGCCAAGAAGCAAAAGCTAGAGCGACCAACACGGTTGAACTACGTGCCATACATGACATTGCGCGGCCACAAGAGAGGAGTAGCTGCCGTCAAGTTCTCGCCGGATGGGAGGTGGATTGCTAGTTGCTGTACATATCATCCTCCATTCGCACATCAGGAGGCTTTAGCTGACTTGAGGCAGCCGCCGACGCGACCATAAAGATATGGAATTCCAAGACAGGCGCCCTCCACCAAACCCTCGAAGGCCACCTCGCAGGCATCTCCACCCTAACCTGGTCCCCCGACTCCAAAATCCTCGCCTCGGGCTCCGACGACAAGATCATCCGGCTCTGGGATACCAGCACCGGCCGCGCCCTGCCTTCTCCTCTCGTGGGACATCACAATTACGTTTACAGTATAGCTTTCTCTCCTAAAGGCAATATGCTCGTCTCTGGGAGCTACGATGAAGCCGTCTTCCTTTGGGATGTCCGAACAGCGAGACTGATGCGGTCTTTACCGGCGCATTCAGATCCGGTTAGCGGCGTCGATTTCGTGAGGGACGGGACACTCATTGTGAGTTGTTCTTCTGATGGGTTGATTCGGGTGTGGGATACGGGGACGGGGCAGTGTTTGAAGACGTTGGTGCATGAGGATAATGCGCCGGTTACTAGTGTGAGGTTCTCGCCGAATGGGAAGTATGTGCTGGCAAGTACTTTGGATGAGTGTTTGAGGCTGTGGAATTATGTTGAGGGGAGGGTGGTGAAGACGTATCAGGGGCATAAGAATGAGAAGTTCAGCATAAATACCGCCTTCGGCGTCTACACAGCTGAACAAGAGCCGGCTGGCGAGGCGGATGGTGAAGAGCAGGCACAAGACCAACAGGAGAAATGGGCTTTCGCGGCTTGCGGCAGCGAGGACGGGAGGGTTGTGCTATGGGACGTGAGTTCAAAAGAGATACTGCAAGAGCTACATGGGCATGAGGGGGTGGTGCTGGGTGTGGATGTTGGTATGGAGGACCAGACGATTGTGACTTGTGGATTGGACAAGACGATCAAGGTGTGGAAGAGACAGCCACTGCCAGCGGGTGCGGAGACGAATGGTGTGCGTGAGGCGAGTAATGTTGTGGTGCCCGTGTTGCAGACGGTCGAGGATGGGACACCTGCGAATGGGACACCGATGGGGACGCAAGAGGAAGGCTGAGAGGATGCGGACTGTAATTCTACAGCAGATGCATGATACGTCCACGTAGTGGTGCATCGCTCGCCAATGGGACAACAGCATGGACGCAGGATGAAGTCAGAGAAGAGTTGGCTTGCAACGTTGTGATCCGTCGTGGCAAGATGCCGTACTCGATACTATTCACGATCTAATCCGAAGCCAACCACGTCTCTGACGTGACATGGACACGACACCCAAAAGACACCATCGAGCTTCCGCGCAGACTGCCGGCAACGCTTCCGGCTAGATGAGATCGGCATTGAATCACTCGTCTTCCCCATACCACTCCACGCTTGGATTGGAGGAGAATTTGCGGAGAATCTGCATGCCTGCCAGCTAGCAACGAGCGTACATTGTACCTGCATATCATCTTTTGCCGCAGAGACGTCGCCGTATTTCAAGTCATATAGGAACAGGCTTGCCGGCCGCGCAGAACTCGTAGGTAGTGCCTCCAAGCTTCAAACCTCAATCTACACCATGCTGTCCATTCTCACTCTCCTCAGCGCCTTGGCAATTGTGCCAGCAGTCTTCGCGCAATCTGACCTCCTCACAAACGTAACGATCTTCTCCCCGCCAGCGAACTACACTGTTCCGCGTACCCTCTACGCCCGCACCCTCCTTCTCAACCAGGACTGCGAGACGGATAATATCCTACTAGCGACCTGGGAGAATTACCTCCCCAACAACGACAGCTTCCCATATACACCGATCTACCAGTCCCTCGACCTCGGAGCAACGTGGACGGAAAGATCAAGGGTGTACGACCAAGTCAATGGCTGGGGGTTACGGTATCAGCCTTTTCTCTACGAGCTCCCGCAAGCGATTGGGAACCACAGTGCAGGCACGGTGTTGCTGGCTGTGAATAGTATACCGAGTGATTTGAGTGAGACGCAGATTGACCTCTACGCCTCTACAGACAAAGGGTATGCATCTTTCCTCTCACACCATAGAGCCAGCTAACAGCCCACAGCTTCACATGGAAGTTTGTCTCCCATATCGCCCACGGCGGCGAAGCCCTTCCCGACAACGGTCTCACACCAGTCTGGGAGCCCTTTCTCATGACGTATCAAAACACGCTAGTATGCTACTACAGCGACCAACGGGACCCCTTGCATGGGCAGAAACTTGTACACCAAACTACCACGAACCTTTTGAACTGGACCTCTCCAGTCGACGATGTGGCGTACGCGAACTACACTTTCCGCCCCGGCATGACTACAGTTAGTCAGCTACCCCTAGGAAACTGGATAATGACCTACGAGTTCTACGGAGCCGTGGAAGCGGATTTCGCGGTCTACTACCGTATCTCCAGCTCACCACTCACCTTCAACTCCTCGGTCGGGAGACCGATCATTGCGACGGATGGGACGGTGCCGGTTAGTAGTCCGTATAACGTCTGGACCCCCGTCGGCGGGCCCCTAGGGACCATAGCCGTGAGTTGTGGGACACTGGGGGAGGTGTTCTTGAATCATAACTTGGGGGCTCCGGGGGCTTGGACGAAGGTGGCTACGCCGGAGGGGGTGAGTTATACGAGGAATTTGAGGGTTCTGCCGGATGAGAGTAAGATTTTGATTACTGGGGCGGGAGCGTTGGGAGGGGAGAACAATAGTGTGACCACTAGTGAGATTGATATTACGCCTGTTGGGCCGAGCTTGGGGAGGTGCGAAACGAGTGGAATGGGGCAGTATGGGAGGATGGGGAGGATGGGGAGGATGTAATGGGGAGGATGAAGATCTGTAGGCTATCAACACACGTGCCTCACTGCAACGTCAAGCTCCCCATCCCGTCGCCTAGCGTCTCGGCCTCCATCCGCACTTCCCTGCATTCCCTTAACTCACTCATGGGACCGCGTGGTCGTTGCCCAAAGTACGTCACAAGTCGACTGATCTGCATCTCATCCAATACTCCCGCGATGTGTTTCGCCTCCGCCACCAATTCTCGCTCCCAAGTGCCGTCACAGAACAGCTGGCAGCTCAGTCGAAGGTCCGTGAAGGCCTGTTCTTTGCCTGCGAGCTTGCGACGCCATTCTCTGATGTCGGACGACACTGTCGACACTGTCGGAGGTTTTGTCTGCGGCAGCCTGCCAATCATCCGTGCTTCGTCGACGATGGGCGCTGCGAATTTCAACGCATGACCAGAGAGCTGGCTGCTGGTTGGGAAGAGAAATTGCTTCATCTCTGTCGCACCGTCGCGGGAGCGGACGATGATTGTCTTGACATTGTTGAGAAGCTGTAGCGGTTCGAGGGATCGTTGTGCCGTCTCCTCGTCGGATGGGGCTGTAAGGGCTGTACCATCGACCTCTACTGCTTTCAGCTGGTTGCCATCTTTCAAGAAGCAGCAGAGTGAGTACAAGATGTTGTTGGTAGTGACGGGTGTCAGCTCGGGTAGCTGTCTGTGGCCGACAGGCAGCACCACAGAGCACTTAAGCCACTGCACACGGCATAGCCACTCAGGCCAGACTAGGTCCGTGATATCACGACGACGGTCGAAGACGGAGAAGGATCCACATTTGTGTCCGTGAGCCTGTAGTTCGGTGTCTGTGATGTTGATGATAATGCAGTTGTCGCGGTAGAGGATTCCACTCGCTTCGCTGTTGATCTGCTTGCAAGCGGCAAGGATCTCTGGGTAGCATGCCCACGTGCTTTTGAACATCAGTAACTCCCGATAGACGATATTACGTAGCTCCGGAATGAGATCAAAGAAGCGAAAAGTCATCTCCCTATCCGCTGTCTCCAGAGCGCGGATGTAGTCAGTCTTTAGTGGTCTCCTCTTTGGTCTGCGTCCTTTCGAGAGCACATGGAGACCTCTGTCCGTGGTGAAGATGGCGAGCTCTTCCATCTTGCAGTCTGCGTACTTCATCTCCGTATCAAGCTCAGGTGTGGTGCATCACGAGAAGGCGGGATGTCAGCTTTTATGAGTCGATTCTCTTGCGGCAGAATGTTTGCGAGCCGTCTCGCATGTGCTTCTCTCTCATTGTTGTGACAGAGGATGGGCGATATCTCCAGCACTTTCAATGTCTTGCAAGCAGTCAACGACGATAACCCTGCCTCCCTCTCTGGCGCCCTTCGCATCCCGCAGCAAAGCGCTGCAACTTCAGTCTTGCTTACTAGCACGCCTCGCTCCGTTTTGTTGTCACTTTAGAGCGCAGAACTCGGCTGAGAACTCGGTAGAAGACCTACCCTGCAGCGTGTTGAATGTCATACTGTATTCGTTGACATAGACCGCCGGCGGCCCCATTAGATTCGTACCATCTACATCTATCTTGACATCCACACTACCATCAATGCGCCTCAAACACATCATCCACCGTAAGTGTCCTCTGACATTCAGCCAGTATACGCGCCTGCTTCGCTACCTCCCCAAGATGCCCGATAACTTTCTCATTTCCTTCCACAAAGCCATACAAAGCGTATGGAATCCCAACATCCTTGCAAAACTCCATCACCAGCTTCTGCGCTCTGCGGAGATTGTGCCTAGGCATGCGCGGGAACAGGTGATGGACGGCCTGGAACTGCAGTCCGCCGTGGAAGAAGTCTAGCCATTCGGGGCAGTCCACATCCATAGTGGTCCTGAGCATCCTCTGCGGGAAAGACTCTGCTACGCCAAGGTCGGCGGTCGACATCGCGAAGTGCGAGAGCGTGATTTGTACGTGCACCGGCATGGTGATAGCATGGCTGACCATGACGAATGCCAAGCGCTCCCAACCAGTGGGTATGCTTTTGTAGACGGTAAGGTAGCCGAACCAGTACCAGAAGAAGCATTGCCCGACGACTTCGAGGTATCGATGCCACCACGCTGGTCCCTTGCGCGGGCCCTGGCCGAGAATGATGTACTGCCAGCTCAGCACGTACAGATTGAAGCGGCCGAAAGCGAGAATTGGGTAGTACATGTAATGCTGATACTTCAGCATGAACTTCGCGACCGGATCATAAGTCATGACGCGGTCGTAGTACGTACTCCTCAGACTGTCGAAGAACCGGTGCGAGATGGCGAAGAAAGGCATGTGCTGAATATCGGGGTCGTGCTCCGCGCTGTTGGTGACGATGTGGTGAACGTTATGATTGCGCTTCCACCAGCAAGCGCTCAGGCCTCCGAGGAAGTCGGCGATGAAGATGCTGATGCAGCTATCGATGTGGAAGTTGTGGGTTATGCCCATGTGGCCTGCATCGTGGACTGTGAAGGTTAGTTGGTGCCAGAACATGCCGAGGAAGATCGCGGAGAGGATGTAGTGGCCTGTTTGGAGGAAGTAGTATGATAGGGAGGCTAGGGCGGTGTAGCGGACACCTTCAATGGCGTAGGCGGTGTAGTTGCAGTCGTACAGCTTCTCGTCTCGGAGACGCTGGTCAAGCACTTTATATTCCTCGATGATTTTCGTCTGTGTCTTCGGGTCAAGGCTTGGGTAGGTGTCAAGGTCGTGTTGCAGTTCCTGCTGCGTACGTTCTTCGGCCGAGTACTCCTTCTTTGCGTCGCTAGCAGGCTCTTCCAGTTCGAGATCCGACAAAGACGTGGCTGAAGAGTCGCTGGCAGCCCCATTGCTACCTCGCCGTCTTCTAAGCTGTGACATAGACCGCTCCGCCGGATCGAAGATTGGTGACGGTGCCTGCGAGCTTTCGTACCCTGACAGGTCTTCGTTCGCCATTTCGTCTACCTCCACCTCCACCTCCACATTGTCCTTTCCACGATCACCATGCTCAGCTCCCTGCTCCTCTTTGGTCCTGAAAGTACCGTACTGTATCGGAGGCACAAAGTCCAGCCATTGGCCTTCAATCTTTCCAATCTGATACCGTAGCATCAACTGCTGTGTCTCCGTCGAATGGAACGCTTTGACTTCATTGGTTGCATCTCTGCCCACCATGTGTTGTATGGCTTTGTCTCCTCCCGGATGATATGGCAGCCAAGCATCCGTCTTCAATACCCTGCCGTCTACAATCACTATCTTGCGGCCTTCTGCAATGAGTGCTTCGACGTCGCCTCGAGAGAGGACTCGGTCCCGGTACCGACTGGTCTGCTGTAGTGCTGCCATTTTGTTTTCGCTGTTGGCAAGTTGGTTGTGTATTGTACAAGTCATATTCACAAAGACTACTCACTCTCCCTAACTGAAGACACTTCCCTTGGCGGTGACATGGATTTGATGGACCCTGATGAAACACAGCCCCACGGTTGATTAAGCTTTGGCGGGGCGAGCGGGATTCACCGCCTTGCCGCTTGGAGCTTGCTTCCACTGAGGCAGAAACGGCGTTCGTCAGAGAGCTTTGGTGCCTACAAACACTGGATCAATCGCACTCACCTCGCATCATCAACTACCTTCCGAGAAGTCTACAACTTCAAGTCAAAGCAAGGATCGAGCATGCCCACCATCCACCGATAACGAGCGATTGAAACTTCCGCCTTGCGACCACCTCTCCATCATCCTCCATCGCCCAGCATGGCGGACCTGACTCTCTTCCTCTCTTTCCCACCAGAGAATGCGGCAGAGCTGTCGCCGAAGAAGTATGACGATGCGATGAACAAGTTCCTCAAAGAGCTCAACAAGGTAGCCCTCGCGACGTACACCAAGACGATAGACAAGAAGAACATCCTCGATTTCCTCAACCCAGAGACCAACACCTTACCTTACCTCTTGGCGCTATACGAGCAATTCAGGGCTACTGGCAGTGCCAAGCCCAAGATTGAATCAGTCGTCAACTACGCCGTCGTCTTCTTCGCGACCTTCGACCCGGTGCAAGCACGCTATGCTGGCGAGACATGGGCCAAGGTGCTACACTGGACACACCAAGCTTTGATGCAGCTCGGTAGTCTGGATCTCTCGCCGATATCGACTGCACTGCTTCGACTAGACCCCACCGCCGGTACCTTCACCCACTTCCATCTCAACTTCGTGCGCGCATGCCTAGAAATCGGCGTACCAAGCCAAGCCCTCCCGATTCTCGACAAGAACATCTACGCCTACCCCACCAATCCCACTAAGGGTGTGCCCGAAGAGCTACTGAGTGAGCCGGTGGAGCTCAGCAACGGCTTCATCAACCAGAAGTCCGGCTTCACTCTAAAGATCCACCCGGAGAACATACTCGAATACTACCTTCTCGGCGCACAGATCTACATCGGCATGAAGAACTACAGTCGAGCGCGGCTCTTCCTCGAATACATCATGCTCACTCCTGGAAGCCAGCACGCAAGCAGCGCACTGCAGGCGGAGGCCTACAAGAAGTGGGTGATGGTCGGGCTGCTGGCGACAGGGAAGACATACCCGCTACCACGGACACACGACGCGAGCGTCATCAAGAGCTTGAAAGCGGTGGGCAGAGCGTACGAGGCGTTGGCAGACAGCTTCGAGAAGAGGAACTGGCAGAAGTACGACGCGGAGATGGATGTGGGGACGCAGATATGGCACGAAGACGGGAACCTGCGGCTAGTGAGAGAGGTTGGCGGCGCGTTGTTGAGATACCGGGTCATCGATTTGCAAAAGACGTATGCCGCGCTGCCGGTGAGCAGAGTCGCAGGCTTCATGGGCGCCAGTGCGGACGAGATGCTGCCGATGCTCAGCGACATGATACGGCAAGGCTATCTCAATGCGAGTATCACATCGCAAGGCAACAACTCCGGTGATGCGGTGCTGCGCTTTCACTTCAATGCGCCAGCTACGTCCAGCTCTGCAACCCAGGACAGCGAGCTCGAAGCACAGACCAAGCGCATCGAAGACCTCGTTACCTTCGTTCGCGACGCCGACCGCAGATTGCAACTTACGAAGGAGTACGTGGAGCATCAAAAGCGGCAGAAGCGCGCCGGTCCGGATGCAGATCTGGCGGATCAGATGGATCTCAGCTGGGAGCAGCCTATGGGTGGCGGTGGAGGTGGTTTCAATATCCCGGAGGACGGAGACGAGGATATTATGGCGCAGTAACGCGCTGTGAGAAGTATACATCACGTGCATAGATGAGTTCACGATACTGAAGAGGGCGTTAGGGTAGCAAGGACTTAGCGACGGAGTTGCATTGCATGGCGTGTTCTAGAAGGAGTATGAGGCGTTGCTTGAAGCATAGCACGAGGACATCGTGCAGCGTAGCTCGAAGAGTCTATGGCGCTGGCTACAAGCATGAGCGCAATAGGTACATAGCCTACAGAAAGGTTACTCATAAGCCCTCCTTTCACTCGAGAGGCAGTAAGCTTGTTGGTATGGTATGGAACGGTATTGAGGCTCATACCATACCTTACCATTACCGACGGTGCCCATACCATCCCGACCAATGACTACCAGTAACCATGCAAAACGATTCATACAAGAACATACCATCCCAACCCATCCCAACCAACGACTCCCGGTAACCATACCAAACCATTCATACCGTGCCAACAGGCTCACTGTCGAGAGGTGGCGCTAACCATCATCAACAGCCGCTGGTCACGTTTTGCTACGGACTCTCCAAGTTGGACAGCGTGGAAGCTAACGGTGTCTTCTAGCAGACCGAACACTTTGAGGCAGCAAGGATGTCTTTGTACTGCTCCTGGCATATATTTCGTCAGAGGTACACTATGTTTAGCCTCCTTTCCAAGATTATCCGCTCGGCATCAAGCATGGAGTACTACTCTCGGAAAAAGAACGCTCTCGCCTTCCTCGCAGAACAGCGCAACGTACAAGTGGCAGTGAAGAAACACGCGAACGGCCCTACACGGAAAGCTCTCCTGGAAGCCCTTCAAGAGGCAGATCGAGATGGTGTCTTCCGCTTTATGGACCTACCACCAGAGCTTCGCATGATGGTCTACGAGGAGCTCTTGATCTGCAAAGATGCCAACGGTCTCTGGTGCTGGCCGCAGATTCTCGCGACCAGCAAACAGATCTACACAGAAGCCAAGGGCGTGGTGCTCATAGAAGATCTCGTTGTCGTGAAGCTGGGTCCACCAGGTGGGAAGCCGCCGTGGTATACTACCCGCGTGACAGCGCACGGTGAGTTCTGCGGCGGGTACCGTTTACCACGGCTCGGCCATGAGTTCATCGATCGAGGGGCGATACAGCCGACGTGGCCGCCGTTCCTGCACAGATGCCAGCGACTGAAGTTTACTGTCGACTTGAGCGACGACCAGAGGTACCCCTGGTATCAAAACCCGAATCGAGACCAACATCACTACTTCATCAACAGGGTCATCTATTCGCTTTGCAGCTTCCTACAGGACAATCACTGTCTGTTGTCATTTCATGTAGATCTTGGCGCGAGGGGAGCCGACTTTACTGAAGGGATGAAGGGCGAGATATACAATCCGGTCCAGCTGCTAGGACGGCTAAGGCGTCTTGCTTTCGAAGATCCTCGCAGTGGGCTTACCGAGCTGCAAGACACAACCCACACAGGCACCAGCCCACTGACTGGCACCGTTCTGGACGAGACCATGGCAATCTTGCTGGAAGCACAAGCGTATGCCGATCTGAAGTGGGAGGCACCGCCAGAAGACAGTGCATTTCTTGGATACAAGTCGAAAGATCAAGCTGGTAGGGATCGGATGGCCTTGCTGGATACTCAAACTGATTATCAACAGCTTGACGCCATCCCGGGGTGCCTATGGGACAGACGGTGGGAAAACAACGTTCGGCAGCATGCAGCAGCATTGGAGCCTCTACTAGACGACCTGGACGTGGAAGAAATGCAGAGGACATTTCATGGGTGGGCAAAAGTTAGGGGGTTCGACAGATACAGGCGCTACAGGAAAGAGCGGGAAGGTTCAATATGATGAGTGCGGCGATGAGAGCGAGGTGGTTTGAGGCTGTTTACTATTTTGGCGTTGACATTGCGACGTGACAGCTATCGGGAGCCTTTCATCGCCTTGTCGTATGCGGCTGTGGGATGGGTGAGTAGCACTGCAGCAACTTGACTACTATGCATAACTCCTGCTTGCACTTCCCTTGCAGTAACCACTGCTATGGTTGCTGCTCGCGTTGACCTCACTTTAAACGCAGCTCGTTCGTGTGTCAGAGCCTTCTTTGCCCTTTCCGTCCGTCATTGACCTTTGGAATCTACCACTCCAGCCTAGCAACCCGAGAGCCATCGGCTTTCATACCCAAAGGACCTGGGGTATACCATGAGCCGGCAGCAATCATGTCTTTGTGCTGCTTCCGATATATGTCGTCAGGTGAGTCTCAACATCTGCTCAGCTTCCACATCTGACGGGACTCAGCTATTCCTTGCCAAACGTAGTTATGGAGTACTACGGTCGAAAGAAAGAAGCTCTGGCCTTCCTCGCACAGCAGCGCAGCATATCGGTTACGTCAACAGCACGCTATCCAGCGAACGGACCCTATCGAGGCGACATGCTGGAAGCCCTCAAAGCAGTAGATCGAGATGGTGTCATTCGATTCCTGAACTTTCCGCCGGAGATCCGTACATGGATATACGAGGAGCTCCTGATCTTCAAGGGCCCTGACGGGTGCTACGCTTGCTGGCCGCAGATTTTGAGAGCGAACAAGGAGATCTACGCAGAGGCGAAGGGCATATTGTATGTCGAGAACCTGGTCGAGGTGAAGCTGACTTCTTGGGGTGTGTTCGCCCACGGCAGAAGATGTGGCGAATACCATCCACATGTAAGTTGCTGGTCCCGCGACCATCCGGATGCACTGCAGCCAAAGTGGCCAGATCACTTGCGCAGGTGCCAGTGGGTGAAGTTTACTGTTACTCCGAACAAGACGTGTGGGTATGAACCTGTTTGGGAGAATGACAACTTAGTCATCAACAGATTTCTGTATTCGCTCTGCAGTTTCTTGCAAAGTGGGAGTGGCCACCGCCTACTGTCATTCCATGTGGATGTCGGTGACAGGGGTTCTCGGTTTGACGAAGCGACGAAGGCCGACATCCTCAATCCTATTCAACTGCTTGGACGACTGGGACGAATCGCCCTTGAGGATGCCCACAGTGGCCTCACGGAACTACAAGGTGCGTCATACACTGGCAATAGCGCACTGAGCGGTACCGTACTACACGGCACTACTGCCACCGTCCTCCAAGAAGCGAGGGCGTATGCCTTCCTGAAACGTTATTTGTCGTCGTGCCAACCCAGCCAGCACGTAACCAACAATAAAGCGCTCCTTGGATACAAGACCAAGGATCGGGACGGGAGAGAACGCGTAGCGCAGCTGGAGATAACTGAGCTGCCGTCCCGACTTTACTTCTATCACTCGCACACTGGTCGCCCTCATTACGAGCAGCTTGCCATCCATGACAAGCTATTCATTTCGTTTAGCGAATTGGGGTGGGCGAATGGCGGGCCTTTGCGGGACGGCAGTTGGGAGAACATGGTTAGAGGGCACGCCACAGCATTGGAGAGCTTGCTGGATGAGCTGGATGTGGAGGAGATGGAGGAGACTTTGCGTTCTTGCGATCGGAACAGAGATCTTCTTGAAGCAAGCTTCAACAGGTTCAAGCGTAACAGGAAGGAGCGGAGGGGATGAAAGCTGGGATGTGCTAGGAACGGTGATGGTCCGGTAGTGGTGATGATGGCTGCTTGTAGTGTCTACGTTGGCGTCACACGGTCACGGTAGTTGGAGCTGTTGCAGACCTTCGGAGCGGCGGATAGCATACTAACACATGTGTTCAGCGGAGTCGCTGCGACCACGTTGTCTCAAGATACTGTGCATGTTTCATACAATATCGTGCTCATTTGTCCAGGCATGACGGTGTAAGGTCATCAAAAGTACTGGTCCATACTACCATTTCCCAGCTCCAGGCTGATCATGTCAATGAAGTGCCATTGTTCACAGCTGGCGTCAAGACAATGAGGCTCTGGTAGAAGCTACCGAGACAGCCCAGCAAGCTGAGCTTTCATGTTCTGCGCATACAGCAAACCTCGTGGAGCTGTCGCCGATATTTCTTCCTATCTTGCTCCCAGCATTGGCGCCTGACAGCCTCGTGGAAAGCCCATTGTTTGATCAACGATGGCGATGAAGTACCACAGTATGAAGAAGGCAGACTTGATACCGCTTGTCGAACGACACGGACTTCAAGTGACATCCACCTCACGAGACCCAGATCATGGACCGACGCGGGAAGACTACGTACGGGCGCTGAATAATATGGTCATACCGTTCTTCAAGTTCTCGGCTGAGGTGCGCACAGAGATCTACAAAGAGCTTCTCATCCTTAGAGAGAGCTGGAAATGCTGGCCACAGATCCTCAGAACCAGCTCTGTGGTGTATGGCGAAGCGAAGAACATCTTGTACGGCGACAACCTCATCATCATACATCTTTTCAAGAACGGCCTGGAGGTCCACGGCAAGAGGCTTGGCAAGTACATGCCCAGTCACGATCATCCCAGGTTTCTGAACCTGGACATGCTCGAGCTGGATTGGACACGGTTCGACTTTCTGCGGCGGTGTCAATGGCTGAAGTTCACCGTCCACTTCTATGACGAAAGGAGTCTCTACCAAAGGCACCCGCAGATCATCAACAGCGCACTCTATTCGCTTTGCTCCTTCCTGCAAAACAACCATAGTCTTCGATCTTTCCATCTCGACCTGGGCATGAGAGGTGCTGAGTACGATCAAGCCACGAAGAACAACATCCGCAACCCTCTCCAGCTGCTAGGCCACTTGAAACGCATCGCCTTCGAAGACGAGGCAAATGGCGTCAAGGAGAACGAGAACCTGATGTACCCGGGCGTGCCGCCGGCATTGACTGGAACAGCTTTGCAAGGAATCGACAAGGTCGTCCAGGAGGCCAGAGCATACGCCGACCTCACCGACCTGGAAGCTGTAGTATGGCGTGGGCCACCAACCACGATCGCGCACCTAGGTTACATCACAAAAGACCAAGCAGGCAAGAATCGAATGGCTGGTCTGACACTAAGATCTGCAGGCGCATGCGGTCAGGTAGAGCTCTTACTCAACGCGCACGCCTTCTGCGACAGAGTGTGGGAGCAGAGTCTGAGGCAGCATGTGACCACATTAGAAGGCCTCTTGGATGAGCTGGACGTGGAAGAAATGGCGGAGACACTGCGAGGAGCTCGACCGACTACCAAGGCGAAGTTCCGAAAGTTCCAGCAGCGTAGAGCAGACCGCAAGGGGTGAAGGGTCGACAGTGATGTTGATAGTACGGGGGTTCAAGCAGTGCAGGGCAGATCGTATGCTGATAGTATGGTAATCACGGTGGCCATCTGTCGCTAGTCGGTGCCACAGGGACTTCTCAGGCGGCTAGCCGGTCGTGGCATGGTCCTTGTGCCCCCATACCGTACCATCGACATCACTGAGGGTCGGCTGAAAGGTGAGGCCGGGAGCGCAAGTGAAGGTATTGGTGGTATCGATGCGAGACTCAAAGCTACTTATTTTTTTCCAGCACCGTCCAGGCCGCTGTATTAGGCTCTGAACGACCTTAATGGTCTCCGTTCACCGCCTTCCCTCCGCCCCCTCTGTCTGACACCTCTGCAAGAACTCCTCCCTGCCCATACTCCCCCACCTCACATTCCCCCTCTTACGCTTCGTAACAAGCGAAGAGACAGACTCAGCGTCATCAAAAGGACCGTCCATCTCGTCCGCACTAGCCTGTCCTCCCGCTACCGGCTGTGTCTCCGGTATCACAGGCTCGTCGTCATCGGAGGCTTCGCTGGTGGGTTCAATTGATGGTGCAGCATCTTCCATGTGTTCGTCGCCTTCGTCATCCGAGGCTTCTTCGACCTCCGTGTGTACACCTGGGGTTGAAGGAGAAGGAGCTTCGTAGCCTTCGCTGCCATGGTGCTCGTAGCCATACCCGAGTCTGCTGTCTTCCCCGTCCTCATCAATGTCTTGATCGTCATCGGCGTCCGCAGGGGCGTCGACCTCATCATCGTCCACATCATCTTGCGCCCCGTCCATATTCACGGGAGCGGCGACCTCCTCCTCATCACTATCCTCCACCATCTCAGCAGACTTATACACCTTCCCCTTGTTCGCAGGCTGCTTCTCCTTCGCCGGCCTCGCCGGCCGTCTCTTCCCCTCACCATCTCCCCGCTTCCTCAACCTCGCCACCCTCCCCTTGGCAGGCTTCTCCTCCCCCCGCCTCTCCTTAGCCCTCTCCTCATCATACTCCTCACAAACCCTCTCATACTCCTCCTCCCTAGCCGTCTGCTCAAACCTCTTCTCCATCGGCGGCCGATCAATCCCTTCCCCTTCCCCAACCCCACCGCTACCTCTACCATCCCGCTTCTTACCACCACCACCACCAACCTCGGGCTTCCAAGCCCTCCGAAACTCCACCCCCCTCTGCTCCATATACCCATCCAAATACCTCACAATCGCCCCCGCCTTCCCCGCCACAGTCTTCGCGTCCCTAACAAGCTTCTTCTGCCCGTACTCAGTCACCGCGTCGTGGAAAGCGCGGCGTCGCATTTGCGAGTTGAATCTACTGCCTTTATTCTTGGTAGCGATGATAGACCAGAGCGTACTATCCAGATCAAACACTTTGCTGTGGTCGGTAATAGCCGTAGCGATTTCGCGAAGGGCATCGTACATATCCCCGCTAGCGAATTGCTCGTATTTAGATGCAATGGCGCGCTGTTTCTTGCTCTCAGGATTGAAGACGAAGGTTGAGAGATCGCCGTCGGCATCGTCTGGTGAACATGAAGACTGCTCGGCAGCGTCCGCGTCCGCGGCTTCCTGCTGGAGCTGGTCTTCCGCCGTCTCTGGCACGGCATCAGCGGGCTTACCAGGCATCTCCCCACCATACCTCCTCTTAAGCTTCGCCCATTTCTCACAACACCGCTTCTTACTCCTCGTCCTGCCCATCTTCTCACTAACCGTCATCCAACTGATCAACTTCTCCGCCTCCTCATAGCTCATCTCTTCTAACCCCTCCTCTTCAAGTTTGTTCTCGATAATGATATCCAGACACTCCCAGACAGCCCTGACCAACTTCTCCTCCTCCTGCTTACTCCATGCCCCACTCTCCAACTTCCCCTGATACTGCAGCGTGTCCCTCCACCGATCCCTACACTGCTGATCCGTCCTCTCATCCATGAGGTCCGAGATCTCCATCCATTTCCCCGGGTTCTCTGCGTAAACACGCAGGAGCTTGGCGTCTTCCTCCGCGGTCCAGGGCCCATTAGTCCTGGGTATATACCTCCGTCGGCAGAACTTCCTCAGCGCAGCAGCGGTTCGCTTTGGCAAGGTCTCCGCTAAAGTTTCTTTGAATTCAGAACGAAGGTTCTTCCAATCGATCATGTCATTGCGGAGGTCGTCGGCGGAGATGGAGTCTTGCTGGCAAATGTAGTCGAAGACGTCGTCTGCGGCAGCCTTCTCTGCGTCGGAGAAGGCACCCTTGTCGGGGCCGCGCTTCAGTGGTGCAGGCAGAGCGACGCGAGATGTGCGCTCGATGTTGGGCGCTCCCGTCTTCTGTGGTGCGTTGCGGCGGGCATCAGGTGAGAAAGGTATGTTCTGCGGCGCTGGGTCTTCGTTTTCGAGCACGGGTGGCGTGTACTCGCTTCCGCTCACGGAGGGAGTAGTGTGTAAGCCAAGATAATCGTCGTCACGCTTGCGCTTCTTCGGCGGCGGATCAACAGGTCCAACGTCCGCTGGCGGCGCAGTACCTTGCAACCACTTCTTGACACGAGCAGTCTTCCTAACACTCTGCGGTCCCATCGTGCCCAACTTCTTCTTCACCAATGCCGCCAGCTGGTCATCGTCGCATGCAACGCCTTTAGCTCTGATGCCCTCGCAAACTTCCGAGAAGTACGCCTTCTCCTCAACAAGCTCCAGAACCTGCTTCCTCGTAACCTCCTCCCCAGAATTCTCAGGTAGACTTCCCACATAATTCGCAACGATCCCCGCAAATAACGGCTTCTTCTCCGGATCCCAGAGCGCAGTGGGATCCAATCTCGCCAAGAGCGTCTTAGTCGGTGACTCAGGCGGCGTGGGTATCTTTGCCCCCTCAGCGGTAGCTTCGGCAGGCGGTACCTTTGATTCCGCCTTGCCTGCCTCCATAGCCAACAACTTGCCGTAAAACGCCTTTAGGGCTTCACCAGTCACCCGTTTCTTCGGATCGCTATACTGAGGCCAGCGGTACTTCGCTACGAAATCCCAAGCTTCCTCTGCGAGACGTGAGGCCTCCTCCTCATCATCCGCAAGGAAACACGTCGTGATGTGGTTCCCAATAGCCATCATAATCTCCTGCAGGGCTTCTTGGCGTTGTTTGTCGTCCGGTGTGTTCCTCTTACTCAATTGCTTTGCGTTCAAGAGGACGTCCCATATCGGTGTGAAGACGTCGTTGATGCGTTTTGCTTTTGGGCTCAACTTCTGTGCAGGAGGTGCTTCGGGCTGTGGTTGCGAGTCTTGGATGGCTTCAACACCAGCAGTCGTCTGCGTGGCCTTGCGCTTCCTAGACTTGGGCGGACTAGGTTCTACATCCTGTTGAGCTTGCTCTTGCGTCTCTGGGAGTTCTCGCTGGGTCTCGGCCTCTTCGGCAGGAGCACCCGTACCCTTCGACTTCCGTCTGCGCGGACCAGGCTTACCCACAGCACTGATGCGTCGTCCGTCCGCATGCGTGACTTCCGGCTCTACAGCAGGCTCGATTTCGCTTTCGCGTGCCTGCTGAGTCTTTTGCTTCTTGCTGGCAGGCTGCGGGGCGTACTCCTCATCGTCGTCCGACAGATGAGGATTGTTGCGTGACCTCCGTTGACTAGACTTCGGAGGCGGATCATCCATGGGAACATCGTCGGCCGCGTCACTCTGCACATCGTCTTCAATCTGCGGCGCGTCATCCTGCATTTCAGCCACAAGTGGAGGCGAGCTTCTCGGCTCCCTCTTGGCCTTCTCAGCAGCTTGCGCTTCTTTTCCGGCAGACTTCCGCTTGCGCTTCTCAAGCGCTGATTGCATGTCTTCGATGTGGTCTTCTCTAGCTTCTTCCATAGCTTGCGAAGTAGTCTCGAGAGTCAGGTTCGGTTTCTTCGGTTTCTTCGCGCTTCTGAGTGAGTGATGTGCGACTGCAGCGTCCGCTTGATCCGGCGGACCTGGCTCAAGGTTCTCCAGCTCCGCATCTGGGACACCATCCTGGGACGCGATCGGAAGCGTCTTCGGCTTTTTGGTCTTCTTCTTCTTTTTCTTCTGAATAGGCGACGTCTCCAGCGCGATGATCTGCTGCGCAGTCTCCTCCACAGCAACACTTTTCACCGCCGGGTCCTGTGTTTGCGCTTCGTCTCCGGCAACGGCAGTCGGTGCATTGGGTGACTTCTTCACCTTCTTCTCGGACGACTGAGGTACGACCGCTGAGTCTGCCTCTCCCGGTAGGTCTGGCGCGAGAGTCTCCTTCTGCGCTTCCTCAACAGCAGCAGCAGTAGTTGCCACTTCAGCTCCCTTCTTGGCCTTCTTCGTGAACCACTGAGCTTCGTCTGCGGCATCTGCTACCTGTGGCGGGGCTGGTGAGAAGTTCACTTCCTGGCCTCCCTCTACGGTAACAGCAGTCGCAGCGTTGGGCAGCTTCTTGTCTTTCTTGGCCTTTTTCTTTTTGGGCTTGACTGGTAAGCTGTCGGCCGGTTCGGCCTCCTGTGCAGGCTCAGGCTGCGCAGCGTCAGGTAAGGCCTGCTCTGGCACTTGCGCGGCCGTAGTGTCGACCACATCTTCGGCAGGTAGCGTCTTCGACTTCTTGCCTTTCTTCTTCTTGGCTGGGAGAACATCAGGCGCGTCGGCGTTCTGTACGGGCTCGGCTTGTGCAGCATCTGGTAAAGGCTGTTCTGGCACCTGCCAAGCCGTAGCGTCACCCACGTCGTCGATGGGCAGCTTCTTCAGCTTCTTGGCTTTCTTCTTGGCTGGGAGAGCAGCAGACATCTCCATTTGCTGCACAGTCTCATCCACCATGCCGTCGTATGGCGTTGGTTCCAGTGGCTGCGCGTCTGTGTTCTCGACCTCAGATTCGACAGGTAGATTCTTCGGCTTCTTCACCTTCCTTGCCTTGGCGGGGAGAGTATCGGCCGCCTCTACCTGCTGCGAACTCTCATGTGCAGCTTGGCTCTGCATCTGCGGCTCCTGTACCAGCGCATCTACAGCCTCCACTCCATCGTCCTTCTTCAACAGCAACGAAGGGTCCCTCGGCCTCCCACGCATCTTCTTCGTTCTCTTCTTCCCTCCATCTTCACCACTCACGCTCACAACATCTGATTCCCTTCTGCGCTTCTTGCCCACCTTCATGTTCACCTCCCTCCTCGGCGTCATACTAGCAACAGACTTGCTCCTTGGCTTATCAACCACAATATCGCTCCCACTCCCCCCGGGTGACCCGGCCGTCTCCTCTACCTTTGCGAGAAGTGCGTCCTGTGCGTCCATTGCCGGCTGCTGTGTGCCATCCGCGAGTTGGGAGGACGTGTTGCCCATTGCTGTGTGTGAGCAGCAGATGCGTCTCCTGGTGAAATGAATGGAGTGTTCCTTGAGGTGGGGAGCTGTCAAGTCGCACATGATAGACGCGCTAGTGTTTCGACATCGGGAGTGTCCGCTAGATCCCTGCTGCTGACTACTCCAGTCTAGAATCTGGGGATCTTCATGGCGGCCTCTTGCGGAGATCAGGGAAGTTGAGCAGACGGGACAGGAATTGTGCAGCAAGAACAGAGAGCACCCAGCGAATTGTCACCGGCAAGCAATTCTCAGCACAAAGTGACAGCCCATACCGAAGTCAGCGAGACCAGACGAGACGACCGCACCAACAACCCGAAGCGAACCCACGACTCACAATCCCAGCAACCACACCTCCGCGCTCCTCCGCACCCCAGACAGCCAGACACAACCTGCTCTCTCCAAAACTGGCCGAACCAAAGCGCCCGCGAGCACGTACAGGCTCCTACTCCTCCTCCCACCCCATCATGGACCACCAAGCCGCCGAACCCTCCTCCCACCCAATCGCCGAGCAATTCCTCCCCGAAACCGGTGGAGCCGGCGGCCAATCCACCTCCAACTCCTCACCCACGCGCATGCACCCGGGCTACTCCTCCTACGGCAACTCTGTAAACTATGACCAGTCACGGGCGAATTCTTCGCATGGCTACAATCAACCGCAGATGCAGATGAATGAAAGACAGCGGTCATCGCATAAGCATGCAGATAGTGATCCATACGAAGGAGAGCACCACCACCAACATCTCGACCCCAACCGCCGCCTTTCCCAAGAAGCCCCGCATGGTTTGGGAGAAACAGAAGAACAACATGCCCAACACTCGGCCATCCCTCCGAAACCGCTCTGGGGCCTGTCAGAAAAACCGGAATCCGCGTTATTCTACGTCCTGATGGTTCTCAGTATAGCTTGTGAGATCGCTGCCGCGGTTTGCGGAGTCTATTATCACAGCTGGGGATACCCATTCATTGGCACAATGACGGCGTTTCTGGCATTGCATTGGTGGGCCTGGCTGCAGACGGCTGTAAGGATGGCTCAGCGTGCTAGTTGGGTGAGAGATGAAGGGGACCTCGTCACTCGCAGACAATATCTCTACCTGGCCGTCCGGCTGAACCGCCTCATGCTTGTACGCCCCACTCCCCCCTTCCCTCCCGCTTCGCTTCCACCCTCCCTCCCTCCTTACTAACCCACCCTTCTTTCTGATCTAGCCCACCGCCCTAGTAGCCCTAGTAACCTTCATCCAAGCCTACGCCCGCCGCTTCGACCTCAACGACCTGGCCTACTGGCTACTCTTTTTGCTGGCATTCATCTGGAACATTGTGTTTTCGGTCATGAACGCTTATAATAATATTACTTGGGAGTCTGATCGGTTGGAGTTTGAGGAAGGAGAGCATCCTTTTAGGTTGAGTCGGTTGGCGATTCTGGGGATTCCTAGTAGTAGTGAGTCTGTGAAGTTGGCGAGGGAGGAAGGGAAGTTGGGGACTAAGGGGACGAAGCAGAGGGAGAGGGAGGAGAGGAAGGAGGCTAGGAAGATGGGGAAGGCGGCCGCGAAGGATACGTGAATGTCCTGTCCTCTCGAAGAGGGAGGGCATGCAGGGTATCAGTGTCGACTGCGTCGCAGGGTGGGAGGAGATGGGGAAGGGAAAGAGGATGGTGACTTTTTATTGATAAGCGTCGGCGTTTGGGTGGTGTGTCAATTTCGAATTGTGTCGACTTTGTCGAGGACCTCGACCTTTGTACAGCAAATGTCTAATATGCACAGGCAGGCGTACGCTGCAGCCTTATCGTCGTCCCTTGCGCAGTCTAATCGCCGGTTGCTGCGATTACTCCCGTAGTCAGTGTATCAGCACAAGGCCGCCTGGATTCCTGCCCATGGCTCCAACCTCCACTGCCATGAAGGTTTGAACCCACTCGAGGATGCTGCGGAGAAGCGGGCTGCTAAGGCCAGGGCAGCCGACAAGACGTTGGAGGAGGAATTGATCCGAGTGATGGAGAGGACCATGCCTTCTAGAGGGATGGGACACGGACCGGCGTAAGGAACGCTAGGAGGCACGAGTGCTTACTGGTGAACCAGCTGGAACGTAGCAAGAGGCAATAGGAAAGGTCGTGGTCCTGGCTGAGTAGAGGTCACTCTTAGGCGAGAAAATTGACAGATTGCTACGAGAGCCCATGGCCAACTGGTCCTCCTGGTTCTGATACACACATATAGTTGCTACTGCTTCGCCAATTAAGATCCGGTAGTGGATCTCGCCACGATTTGTCGCAGCCTCACTTGCGACGTCAAGCGTCGAAGGCGACTGATCACTGGATGTGCTGTTGCAGAAGCAGGATCCGGACGGGCTGTCTTAAGGCAGGGTAGGCTGCTCTTGCGCTGTCGAGGACTGTCTGAGAGGGTATTGCGGTCTTCCCAAAGGTACATATCGCCTCACCGTTGTGTAAAGCAGCATCGTAGTAGAAAGTCGTCCGAGCGTCTATCCGCTCCTGCCGAAAGCGGACGAGGCGATTGAGTTTCGGCTAGTCTGTTGCCCACGTGCACGATGTTTGTGAGAGCAACGGCTCTCTATACTTGTGCTATGTCGGCGGGATTTGGAATCACCTCGCCGCGAATGCGACGCATATCTGATCGTAGCAGACTGTTCGTGCGCCTTCTGCATGCTCCCGATGCACAGACGGCACGTTCTCAAGGGTGCCAGGCTACCAGGGTGCCAGGGTGCCTCGGCTGTCTTTGCTTGTTACCAAGCGGCAGCATCCGAGCGGAGATGGTAGCGTCGAGACGATGAAGCTTACCCATGCGCCCACCACACCTCCACCTTCATCCTGCATCTCCACTGGACCTGGACCTGCCTCTTCCGCCTAGCTACATTCGTTGCTTGTGCTGAGCCTTGTTGCTGATCGTCGCCGACTCGCCGTACTCAGACTCACTCGAACCAAGCAGCAACGCGACAGAACCCAAGCACCTTTGAAACACATCGTTCAGCGCGGCGTTCGGATCAGCGGGATCAGCGGGCCGTGTCGTTCGTTCATTGAGTCCGACCACCTTCGTCGCCGCGCTCACATCGGGAACGGCAGTATCGCTATCGTGTGTGTGTGACCCGCAATGAGTTGAGGGAAGGATCGGTGACGAGTACATGGGAGGTGTAGGATAATAATGTGGTGGGTAGCATGACGCTACGCAACAACACCAACGGCAGCGGGAAGACCGACGGCCTGCGACATGGCAGTACCGAGAGCTCAGGCGCAGACTCGTCGTGGTCGACGGATACAGTCAAGGGACCGTTTGGGAGCTTTGGAGCGCAGGGAGGACAGAAGGAGAGAGGCACGCCGGTGAGAGTCAATACGAATAAGAGGTTACAGTATGTATACCCTTTACTTGTTTCGGGTGAGCTGTGGGGTAGCATGCGTTGCGAGGAGGACAGCGATACATATTTTTGGCAAGAACGTATGTTGGTGAGGCGCAGTGCGATGTGCGCGTTGGCAGGCACGACTGAGCAAGAGCTTGTGAGAAGGCAATAGCAACACGGAAGGCGCGAAGCGGGTATTTGAAAGCGCGCTGAGACACAGGTGGATATGATTAGCGAGAGACACTCTACTAACAATAGTCCTTCCAGACTCGAACGCAAAGACTCCGAGGTCTCACCCGGTACCCTTGCGCCCAAACCAGCGCCCTCCAATGCCCGCGGAACGATCGCACCGTGGGAGCAAGATGAAGGACCGTCACCGAGCACACAGTTCAACAACTATCGCGGCGACCTGTCCGTCCTTCAAGGCTCCGACAAGATACCCTCGATCAGCCGGCAGCCACCTTCAGCCGTCACTCCGTCGCCCTGGGCCCCTCCCACCAACAACAGGGAGAACAACGATCCGCAGATGCCCACCTCCATCTTCGGCGGCAGCTTCTACAATGACTCCAATGAGAACCTGGGCCAGGTCTCGCCTGGCTTTGCGCCGGCGAATGGCATGGGATTCCCTGGAGATCCTGATGATCGGCGGCCTTCTATTGCCAGTGCGACGACCGTCTCGTCTACGGGCTCGAAGTCGAGCTTTGGTGGGAGGTACAAGAAGAAGCTGCAAGGTTTCTTCGGTGAAGACTATCCGGGCGAGGGCAACAACTCAGGCAGCAGACAGAACTCAGAGACGAGCTCGATGAAAGGTGGGCAAGGAGGGCAACTGCCGGCTTTTGCACCTGGAGGCGGAGCATCTGCGCGGAATAGGAACAACTCTATGAACGATGCCTTGATGGGCCGTAGTGGTCCGCCAAGTCCTACCAGCTCTAGGCCGAGGACACCCGCGCCGGCTCCAAGCAGCGAGGTCACGCCGTGGGTATATCAGGATACGCAGGTGAGTAGAGTGAAGCGGAGTGGAGACGGAATCAGTCGCACTTGCTACCACATAGTACACCATGAGACAGCAGCAGCTAATGACAATTCAGGAAATGCCACCCAAACCCAACGACTCCTTCTTTCCTGAGCAGACGAATGGCCGAACGCCGAAGCACCACCACCGCTTGCACTTGCCTGGGCATAGGCATAATCGCAGCAATGAAGAGAAGCATAGTATAGGCCAAACGTTCCCGCTGAGGCCGTCTACGAGCCGAGAGCAGTCGTACAATGCGATGGGTCGAAGAGATGTGTCTGCGATGAGCTCTGCGGTCAATCTTAAAGCTCGAGCAACATCTCCCACACCGAGCGCACACAGTTCGCAAAGCAGCAATGCGCATAGTCAGCGATCGCCGGGCGGAGCGCATACGAAGCGATCAGTCTTCGATCGGCTTACTGGCCGGCACAAGGGTGACAAGGGTTCTGTCGAGACGATGCAGACTTCTTCGTCTGCGATCTCTCTTCCGTCCACGAATCTCGCTGCTGGAAAGACGCGCGCAGACACCAAATCCATTGCGAAACCTTCGAAACAGACACTTCGACCAGAAGTCGCAAGTAATGGCCCTGCACCGCCTAGGAAGGAATCTCGATTGCCGTTCAAGAACAAAAGAGGAGACACTGTCTCAGATGCGCGAGCGAAGGATCCCAACACGCATGCGCCTGAACAAGGCTCGGCTTTGTGGCATCTCGATACAGACATGTCGCACTTGGAAGGCATTGTTGATACTAAACAGCCTCCCATGACACCTCCCGCGAACGGTGATATATATACTGGTTGGTCTGGCGAGCAACAGCCTGTTCCGGCACCACCACAAGGCGACGAGACTGGAGCATGGGACGCACCTGATAGTTGGGCAGTCAAACGAGTAAAAGACGAGAACTTGGGTAGACTCCA